>NCSJ02000041.1:0-197984 GCA_002812745.2 Scytalidium lignicola | reverse complement strand
CCAGCTTCGACGGCGGATCGGGCTTCGCCGCCTTCACATTGGCCTTCTCTCTCGCCAGCTGCGCGGCCTCGTCCAGCCTCTGCTTCATCGCCCTAGCAACTTCCTCGTCGCCTTCCTCGCGCCCAGCTCCAGCACCCGAACCTGCCGTTTTGCCTCCTCCTGCTCCTGCATCTTCCTCGGCATGTTTCCGATCCAGCGCATCGCGCGTCTTGTCGTAGAAATCCCCGGTGTCAAGACCACCGCCGCGCTGCTGACGGAGCGAAGCGGTGTAAAAGAGGGTTGAAACGACGAAGATGAGGACGATGAATGCGAAGGCTTTCATACGGCGCATAGAAGGCATGGTTCTTTTTTTTTTATTTAGTGGAGAATTCTTCCTTGGTTTTGTTTGAGAGACCGAGAAGGAGGCGATGGCGATAGAAGAAAATAGGGGATATTATTTTTTTTTGTTCGTAGCTCGCAGGTTAAGATAGAGCTCTTCTTCTGAAAGAAAGGGAAAGCTGTATGAGCGTGACGTGACGTGGTGGGTACGGTAATTATCGCACACACCTAAAAAAAAAAAGGGCTAGAGCTAGAGCAATTGGCGCGCGTGCCCAGTGCGTTGTAGACAGAAAGAGAGATAGGGTTGGTCGGATGGCGAATCAATTTCCCCTTGTGGGCGAACGATATAAATAAATAAATGGGGAAAAAAGAGGGGAAAGGGGGAGGGGATTAAGTTTTATGTTTCGGTGATATTAATTTAATGGGTAACTTCAAACGAGGGTGTATGTAGTCTGTAGATCGATAGATAGCTATTAGTCTCTCTTTCTCCTCTCTTAATCAAGGTTGTCCAAGGGTCGAGATTGCGACGCTGCCAAGCCTCCTCCTATTTTTTACCCGTTCAAGGGGTTAATTATTACTGTAGAGAGATAGAGTAAAAAGCAAGGAAGATAAAAGAGGGGGATAATAAGAAGAAGAAGTGATAAAAATAAAGACGGCAAGGTTTGCTCTGAAGCTTAAGGATGATAATGAATTGCAAGCTCTTCTTTCTCAATCACTGCTCCAAGAAGAAGAAGAAGAAAGAAAGAAGAAAAAGCAAGTACCGTATTGAACCAAAGTTCGGAGATAATTCGATAATTCGATAATTCTAGTACAGTCACGATCCAAAGTCCCATAGCAGTAGTACAAGTACAAGTCCAATAAGTGGAGGCCCACGGCGGATGACCTGCGTGCTGCACTGGATTTCCTTCCACCTTCTAACCCCTGAGACGACACGGGTCCACTGTTGGTTAGGGCCGTCCGATCTTGCAGCGGTTGCTCGACCCGATTGCGACCTTGGCTGAGGGTTAAACTTGCTCCTCTTCTTTTCTGTGGCAGTGCTCGTAAGGAAAAAGACTTGGATCAGCTTTTCTTCTTTCTAGGGGGTATAGTACCGTAGTACAGTTATGGTACAAGTACTGTACTGTACAGTAGAACAAGCTTTCAAAGCTTTTCAAGCTTCCTTGACCAGCCATCTCTCAAGTACGAGATCTACGGTAACTCTTTGTCGGTACCCAACGCTGCTTTAGAGAATATATGAATAATTAGCTACTGACTACAGTACATTAACAAAATCTTATTTTTGTTTTGTGAAGTTATACACAAAAAGTATTAGCTCTTTTTACGTTGCTTTCTCGTCAAATAGCGTACAGTGCAACAACAAAGATACAACACACGCGTCCACAAATTCCACTCGAAAAGAAAAGAGTATCAACGCTCATAAAACCTAAACGTGAAAGAAGCCCCCCCCCCCTTTCCAAAANGATGCAAATCACAAAAAAAAACAAAATAAGACAAGGGCTTCCAAACCACACCATACACACATAACCAGCGCCAAACAAACCATTGACCTACGCTTTTTGTCCCAGCAAACGAGAAAACTTTCCTGAACTTGCAACGGCAGAGCTCCCCAATTCATCATCCCTTTCATCTTTGGTCATCTTTCATCCCTTTTTTTNATTATTTAAATTTCATCGGAAAGCGGCCACGCTGGCTCTCTCGCGCAGCGTCCGCCGTCCATCTCCTCCCTTGGACCCGGTACCTAAGCTGGTTACCTTCGCCCAGTCCTCCCACTCGCGCGCAATCTCCATGAGAATCCCGCCCATGACCACCGCCGAAGCCATCAGGCCATGACCTTCACCATCCAGGATGCGCACTTCGCAGCGTCGCATGGTCTTGCCCAGCCACTTCACGTTCTCCACCGGCACTCGACTATCCCGGCTGCCATGATGGATCACCACGGGTCGAGTGATATCCACATACCGGAATCCGATGGTGTGTCTTCGTTCGAGACACACCAGCAGGTCGACAGCTGGGTTGGCATTGGTGGTTGCCATATCCCAGATTGCGTGAGTTAGGCGAGAGTCATAGTTCATCTGTCGCTCCTTCTCCGCAAGACTACTTGCAGCTGCGGCCAGGATTGCAGCCTCGGAATTGGGGTCGGTGGGATCCTTCAGGGCCCTCTCGAGTGGTCCTTTGTCAACGGAATCGGGAGAATTCGACTCTGCCAGGCGGTTCTCCTTATCCAGTCCCGGAGTGATTCTTCCCGTCAGGGCAGGTGTGTCACGACCAGTAGACTTACGCTTCCCCCGCTTACTTTGATTCTTAGGGAGGCTGCTAGTAATAGAGCTGCTGGTGGCGCTCATGAAACTTGAGTTAGCAACCTTCAACATCGGAGTTGGTAGAGCCCGCAGAATTCGCTGAGACGTAGGGATGCTGTTTGCCGGAGGCGATATCACTTGAGTCCCAAACACGTTCATCTGCGAGGGTGGAATCCATGGAGCAAGTAAATGAATACGGCCACGAATGTGTTGTGGCATCCGAAGAGCAGTTGCAAGAGCATAGATTGCACCAGCCGAGTGAGCAAGGATAGAGAACTTGGTGATCTTCAGCGCTTGACAAATTGCATAGACATCATCTATATATAAATTTATTAATATGGGCTAGAATCTCTCAAATGGTAAAGATCTCTGAATAATGAACATACCTGGCCAGCTAAGAGGTGTTGTATTTCCATCGGTGTATGGTTCACTGTCTCCAACGCCTGGCCGATCTGGTGTAATTAGTCTGAGCTTAAGAGTCAGGGCAAGTTCGTCGTAAAAGGCAGTGATATATCTCGTCAAGCCCATGCCAACACAACAGAACACCGCAAAACCTTCGGAGTCGCCCACTTCTGAAAAAGATATGGTCCGTCCAGTCCGTGGGTCCCGGAGCTTTTGCGATAATCTTGGCGAGCACAGATAGGCATCGACAGCATCATCAATCGAGTCTCCGCTGCTGGGCCGATCATCAACGTGTATTTTGGGCGCTTTAGTTGGCTCTGGCGATGCCACTCGGGACAGAGGGTTTGAATTGCTCCGTCCCAGGCTCTTTTCTGGACCCCTGGGGCTCAAAGGCGCCGACAATCGCTTTAGCCGGGAACCACTGTTTCGTTTGGACTGGCCATCAGTCGGCTCAGGCGTCGATTTACCAGAGGAAGGTTTCTGGATTGACAACCGATTTTCCTTATCAGAGCTTGTGCGAGACTTCCTCTGGGCAACGGATGGAGCTGGCGCCCCCTCTTCTGCAGCATCAGCTGGTGATAAGTGGTGGTTGTGGTGGTTACCTTTCGTCTCAGACCGCTCGGGTGTAAGTTTTGGCGATGGCATCTCGGGCATTTCTAAGCTGAGGGGTTCCATGAACTTGGATGCACCGTCTGTAGCTCGTCGATGGCGTTCGCGTTTCTGATCGGACTGCTTCCCGATCTCCGAGACGGTCTCATCTCCATCTTCAGTGGCTCGCTGTTTGCCCTTCTGCCTACTAGTTCTCTGGGAAGTGCGTTTCCTCGACGCGGGCGTGGTAGTCGAATTGCGTAGTGACGAATCTCGAGCCGGGATAAATCTTCCTGATCCAATGCCTCCTGGACTATCTAGAGGCGGGCGAGCACTGCTTTTTGCTTGTTTAGATGCTTCACCTCCTGCTGCGGAAGACTTATTGGGAGCATTGTCTTCGTTTCCGGTTGATGCTTCTTCCGTGATTGCCGTCTCCGCCATAAACGAATCGGATTCAAATGTTGGCATAGGCAGGCGCTCTAGACCAAACCCTTTGCCATTAGATCCCGCGGTACCTGCGCTCGCTCTCTTTCGCTCCTGTTCCTTTTCACGCAGCCGTTCCTTCGAGCTCATGTACATCAGACCCTTCTGATTTCGGCTTTGCTTCTTACCCCAACTATCACCTGATGACTGTCGTCGTAATTCACGGGGAGGAGGGGGGATGCCAGGCTCAATTGACAAATTGCCAATGCTGGAACCATCGTCCAAGGATGAACCCTTAGACGATGGTCTCGAGGAGCCTCGAAGGAGGGATTTCAACGAACCTGATTCTTTTGCGGGGTCCTTGGGTGCGGTCAGAGGCGAAAAGCCCGAAGGTGGCTTCGCTGTCCGGATCACAGGAGGGCTGGCGGCCAAATCATCGAGGGACTCTTCTTCCGGGAGCTCGCGGAGGGATGGGTTGTCGTAGGCGCCGTAATCTATGCCAAAGCTTCCACTGGTGGATCGGTAATTTCCATACGAATGACTATCTAGATGATTGAAACCAATGTTAAACACACTTTTTACGGCGGAGGGTGAGGTTGGGACAGATTGGCTTCCAATACCTATGGGGTTTTCAAAGAGCTCGTTCGCGGGCGACGAAATAATGGAGAGCGACGTGATCAAGGAGGAGATCACTTCCGGCGACGCAGGCTGGATGTGAACTCGATTCGAGGTGTGCGTCGACGGTCCCTGGAGCGACTTCCGCCTGGCATGTTGCCTTGTCTGGTTGGGGATGGAAGGTGCTTTCGACGACATCTTTTGGGACTATGAATGAGCCGGATAATGTCGAACCTAGTGCGGGACAAACTTGTAGGGGGGGTGTGGTCTGTAGGAATTTTTCCTGGCAGAAATGCGACTGGTCTGGGATGAAAGCTAACGCATTGAGGCGTTCAAACTCTCGAGTTTGTAGCACTGTTTCAGCAGGCTACGTCCCCTTCGCTGGGAGAAGTGGTCGAGCGTTTGTGAGAGAGCTTCATGCGCCGAATGCCATCGAATGAAAGGAAAGGATACCAAGGGAGTGACCGTAAGGTAAGGATGAACTAGAGAGAGCGATTGAAGTTAGCCATTGCCCTTCTGCACCCTCCGCGTGTGTATGTGAGTGGGTGAGTGAGAGTGTGTGCAGAGAAGGGAATCCCGCGTGCACGGAAGGTGCATGAGAAAGGGGATTGCGCACCACGTCCGCGTAGGAAAACAACCGCCACCTAACTGCAAGAGAAGCAGCCCCAGAGAAGAAATGCCGATCAAATTAACATGCAGACGATGATGTAGATGTAGATGTAGAGAGGGAGAGAAGTGATCTCGGGAGAATTCGAAGTTTTGACACCGGGAAGGGGAATAAGGTTGCGATTGGGGTCCCAAGTGGCTTCTGATCTCCTGAAGGGGAGGGAGTCTCTGCACAGTCCCAAGCTCCACTAGAGAGAAGTTCCAGAAAGGGGCGCGCGACGGATGAACGGGACCAAGCGCAGACGGTGCAGTCACTGGGGCGCAATGTCCTTTTTTTNGATTATAATATTACGGTGGAGAAGGCCCTTTTTTATTTCGACGGAGGAAACAGTGGTAATAAGGAAAGGAAAGGAAAGAAGAAGCGCAAAGAAGGCTTTGGGGCGAGTGAAGGTGAAGAAGAAGTGAGTGAGTGAGTGAGCCCTGCCGTATGATCTCGGCGATGGAACTGCGACAGGACTGTACTGCCGGTACTGTACCGTACCGTACCGCAGGAGGCAAAAGCTGCAGCCGCAGAAGAGCAGAAAAGCAGCAAAAGCCCCTTGCGGCAGTCAAATTATCAGCACCACAAGCTGAGAGAAATTCCCCGGACCAGTCAGGAACGTGCTCTGGCAGCCTGGAGCCGAATCCGTGCGACTTCTCCCACGCGAATTCGGGGTGTAAGAAAAAGGAAGAAGAAGAAAAAGTGACTGCTCAGATGACCCCTATATGACACTGCCGCGTTCATAAGAGGGTTCCATGTTTACAATAATTAAAGGGTAAAAAAAGGAGACACTGTACAGTATTCACAGAGCAGCGCAAATCCCTGATATCGATGGGAGCACTACGTAACTAGAGCCTTAACGTTGCAGTGCATGTGCTCGTGCTAGGTACATGTACATGTACATCCATACATACATACGGTCCTGTAACTTAATATCTGAGTACCAGTACATATTAATTATTAAGCCGGATGGCACCGAGATGCGTGAATGGCTGCCCAACTTGCCCTTCAACTTATTTACTGTGGTATTATTTACCCTTGGGGCCTCTGCTCACTGCCCTGCGCCCCAGCAAATTTCCCCTGAACCAGGCCCGTGGAGAGACGTCATACCTGATTAGGGGCCAACTCCCCCCGCTAGGTCGAGGCCAGGCAGTCAGGCCGCTGCGGTAATAGTTACTTGCAGTTGTGCGTGCTCCACCGTGGGCCACCTAATTAGCACAGTAAACACTTCGAGAGGCTCATGATCAAAAGGAGGATGTGCTTGAGGCTTAAGATGTGCAACTGCAATAACGATGGTCTACGGTCTACTGTGTACATTAATATAGAGCATGGGAAGTCCAGGAATAACACTGTCATACTCCCCCCAATGGCATGTTCTCGTTTGGTGAGGACGGCAAAGTCACCACTTTTGAAACCGTTACAAACCAGTCAATGTTTCCACTACCTTAACTTGCCTTGCCTTACTGATCTTACATAACCTTATTGTAAGACTTCATGCAGTATTGTACTGTAGTAACCCAGTTCACCCAGAGAATAATAAGCCTCTGTCTTGAAATCTAGACCTTAACACGCAATCTCATACTGTAATATATCCAAAATATCCAACCCATAAAAAAGAAGGCTGAGCAGGCAACAACAACAACACCACCTGAGAGCCTGATTTGGTGAGTTGTCAGCCTTGCCCCTCGTTTCGACCCCACACGACACAACACAAACACGCATAATTACCTTCTCAATCATAAGATGTCCTCGACTCCACAAACAAGATTATCAAACATATCCAGACATTTAAGCATGAATGCACAGGAGCTCAAGAACTTCCTTGCGGATTCCCCGCCATCAGCTGTCAACCTCGTCATCAAGAAGCATTTCGAGGCTCTCTCTGATGATCAGAAGCGCTATGCTCACTATATAAGCCGGTAAATCATGTCCCAGTCAAAGCCCCCGAGATGCAATAGTTTTGTCCTAAACCGCGCGTTGGAATTTTACCACCCTTAAGACTCGTTATTTATTTATTTATTGTATTGTATTGTATTATAGAAAAAAAGTTCAGCAAGCTAATGTCCCCAACAGAGCTGCCTTCACGGGCACCAGGATCACCCTCCGCCAGGTCAGCCCCGAATCGGAGCCCATCTACGACTTCATAATTTCCCTATACAAAGCCTGCAATGGAGACTGGGCCAGTCTGCAGAAGAAGGCCGGAATTAGCGACGAGGACCTGAAATACTTCCTGGAGTACTCTGCGCAGTTTCTGGGTAACTGCGGGAACTACAAGGGCTTCGGCGATTCGAAATTCGTCCCAAGATGTGACGAGACCGCATTCGCTGCTCTGGCGGCGGTGGATCCCACTGCTAAGAAGTTTTACGAGGCTACGAATGGGGGGGTGTTCTCGAGCGATAACTCGGGGGTTATGCATCTTGGTTATTTGGATGATGGACATATGACCACTTATTATCCTGATTCGAAGGGGATCACGAAGGCAGATATCTCTGCTGTTAGTGATTGGATGGAAAAGAAGGGTCTTCTTCCGGTATGTGTGTATATATTACCATTTACCGATAGCCGGATTCTCGGTGTGTTTCGTATGGTATTACAGCTGACACCACGCAGGAGAATACTCGTTTACGAAAGACTCAGGATGGTAATTTTGAATTGTTGATTGCCTCAGCTGTAACACAAGTACCACCGGAAGGGGGAGATATTGGCAAGGAAACAGAATTCGAGTTTGATAGTGGATCGCTCAAGGGACACAAACTGAAGCTAGTGTACGGAGATTACTCTGCAGAACTGAAAAAAATTGCGGAATACCACAAGAAAGCAGCAGAGAATGCTGCAAACGACAACCAGAAGAACATGCAACTTGCATATGCTAAATCGTTTGAGGAAGGCTCTCTGGAGGCATTTAAGAACAGTCAGAGATATTGGATAAGGGATAAAGGGCCAATGGTGGAATCAAATATTGGATTCGTCGAGACTTATCGGGATCCACATGGAGTCAGGGGAGAGTGGGAAGGTACGTTATGTAACCTCTTGCTTAGACCTACTGAATATTAACGTTCCTAGGTTTCGCGGCTACAGTCAACTTAGACCGTACGAGAGCATTTGGGAAACTGGTTGATAGCGCCGCCTCCATGATCCCAAAGTTGCCCTGGTCTAAAGAGTTCGAGAAGGATAAATTCTTGAGTCCTGATTTTACCAGCCTTGAAGTACTTTCTTTTGCCGGAAGCGGTATACCAGCTGGTATTAATATTGTACGTTCTGCTTTCATTTCCACTTCTTTCATTGTGGCTATACTCCTTGGCTTGCCCATACTACCTCCATAGATGTTATAGAAGATAGTACATGGTTGCTAACTTAGAATAAGCCGAACTACGACGATATTCGACAATCAGAAGGGTTTAAAAATGTTTCATTGGGCAATGTACTGAGCGCTAAAGCACCTGACGAGAAGATCCCTTTCATATCCGAAGCAGACCTACCTATCTATCAGAAGTATCGTGACGCCGCTTTCGAAGTGCAAGTCGGTATTCACGAACTCCTTGGTCATGGTACCGGCAAGTTACTCCAAGAGACCTCCCCTGGAGTCTATAACTTTGATGTCAAATCTCCTCCAGCCAGTCCGGTTACTAATAAGTCAATTTCAACCTGGTACAAACCAGGTCAAACCTGGGGCTCAGTTTTTGGAAGCATCGCATCTAGTTATGAAGAATGCAGAGCTGAATGTGTAGCCATGGCATTGAGCTGCGACTTTGAGATTCTCAAGATCTTCGGATTCGGAGACGGAAAACCAGACATGGATGGAGAAGCAGGAGACGTACTTTACGCAGCCTATCTTTCTATGGCTCGGGCCGGTATTGCCTCATTGGAACTGTGGGATCCAAAGAGCAGGAAGTGGGGCCAGGCTCACTCGCAAGCTAGATTCTCCATCTTCCAATGCTTCTTGGAAGCAGGAGATGACTTTTGCAAATTAGACTACAAGAATGATGATCTATCGGACTTGACCATTAAGCTCAACAGAAGCAAAATCACCACCGTTGGAAGGAAGGCTGTGGAGCAGTATCTTCAGAAACTCCATATATATAAGTCCACCGCGGATGTTGAGGCTGGTACAAAGTTATACAACCAAATGACTCACGTCGACCCAGAGTTCTGGGGTGAGAAGATTAGAAACGAAGTTTTACGAAACAAGCAGCCAAGAAAAGTATTTGTGCAAGCGAATACATTCCTGGATGAAAAGACTGGTAAGGTGGATATAGTGGAGTATGATGCAACGATAGAGGGAATGATAAAGAGCTATGCTGAGAGAGGCGTATGATTATGAAGAATATGAACGAACGAATGAATGAGGTGTTATGGGATAAAATATTTTGCTTTTATACAGTAGCTTTAGCCGGTGATGCTGGAATATCAATATCCTTGCAGGATACATTCTATACTTTAATCAATTGTTCTTCATAAGCTTCAATTAGAATTATTGGACATGATTAGAGTGTTGCAACCGGTTTGAATGTTGAAAGTGCTGGAAATTCGCTGAGCCTATTCGCGGGCCGAGGGTTAGATGCGGCCGCACCACAACAACAGTCTAACTCGCTTAAACCCATAACACGTGATTGAACTTCTGCCCTAGCGGATTTTGTCGCCCACATTTGAATTTCGCTTTCGCGATTCGAAGAAGTAGACGACCTGCGACTCTCAGCTTCCTCTCGCGCCATTCACAACCAACGAGTCGGTCAAGATGAAGTACATTCATGCCGAAGAGACCTTGACGGTGCCTGAGGGTGGTGAGTAAACCTCCAAATCACCGCGTGTGGAATTAGAGGAGACAGGGTAGCTTGAAAGAAAGCTATGCGAGGAATATTGGGAAAGAAGGATACACGCTGGGGGGAAATGGGAGAGAAATTGGCTAACCGTGCTCTGTTTTCCAGTCAAGGTCACCATCAAGTCGAGACAGGTCACAGTTGAAGGTCCACGAGGTACGCATTGTATAATTTTTTCGAATCTATCTTAGAAGCAAAAGGAATTGCGAGATTTATATAGCCATTACTGGAGGCAAAATAATAAGGGGAAAAGAATTCTATATATCTAACGGGAAGGAAAACAGGCAAGCTGCACAAGGACCTCAGCCACTTAGCGGTCAACTTCACTCAACCCAAGAAGAATATCATCAACATTGAGCTGCACCACGGCGCGCGAAAGAACATAGCCACCCTCCGAACCGTCCGAACCCTCGTCAACAACTTGATCATCGGTGTCACCAAGGGATTCAAGTACAAGATGCGATATGTCTACGCCCATTTCCCGATCAACGTCAACGTAGAGAAGAACAGCGAGACGGATTTGTTCGAGGTTGAGATCCGGTATGTTCCGTCAAAATTATCCTTAAGTCTAGAAGTTGAGACAGACACATTCTCGCTCCCTCTCCGAGGATAGAGCGAACATGAGAAAATCTAGCAAGAAGGATTTTTCTTTGTTTCAATTAGCTAATTACAAAAATGTTTAGAAACTTCATCGGCGAGAAGATCGTCCGAAGAGTCGTCATGCAACCAGGTGTCGACGTCGCCGTCTCTACCAACCAAAAGGACGAGCTCCAATTATACGGCAACTCCCTCGAGAACGTATCACAGAGCGCAGCAGACATCCAACAAATCTGCAGAGTACGAAACAAGGATATTCGAAAGGTAAATTTTCTCCCCTTCTCCCCACGAGCAAAAGAGAGTCCAGTCCAGTCCTATCTATCTCTCCACAACAGCAACAGTAGCAATTTAACAGTAGCAATTTATCTAACTCCTTTTTTTCCCCATATAGTTTTTGGACGGTCTGTACGTTTCGGAGAAGGGTAACATTGCTGAGGAATAAACGGGTTGCCGGGACGGGGNGGGTTGGGGGGGAGGATGGATCCCCTTTTCTACTTTACCTGGTTGTGCGCATGTCTCTGCGGGGAGCAAAACGGTTTTTTCACATTGGCATGTTAGATAGCAGGATGTTTTTTTTNAGAAATGAAACAAAAAAACCTTGCTATTTAACCACTACCCCTAGGTGTATATCTCTTTGTATATGTCTTATGGTTGTTGTTGTGCTTATACTCATCGATTAATGGGACATCATACATACATACATACACACTACAGTATAGAAATAACGAAAAGAGGCTACCCAATCACAACTTGTCACGAAAGCATTTATTTAGGCAAACCACAAATGTAACAAATCACTGCATAGTTTTCAAAGTTGAGGGGATCTTCCATTGGACTCTTTAGTTAAAAGAATAATATCCACCTTCATGAAGGCCCCACCACAAAATCCCTTTCATCCCTTCCGTTCTCATTTCTCATCTGATGGCCAGTATCGTATCATCCCAGCATTATCATAACCCATTTCCATTTCCATTTCCCCTCATCATCCCTCTCACATCAAATACATAAAAACATTCTCCCTCATGACTTTCCCTTATTCACATCATCCACCCCCCTCATACCCCCCGTCNTTTTTGTCGATACTTTATAAAAAAGACAAGAGAGGAAAAATTATATATGCCACCCAAACGCCTAAGATGATGGATTATCGCTGAAAGGGGACAAAATGCAACAACAAAAAAATAACTTTAAAACGAAAACCCTCCCATTAAGACACAAGGATCTCTCTGGTTTAAGAGCGCCTTGATCT
Organism: Scytalidium lignicola; assembly: GCA_002812745.2. NCBI lineage: Eukaryota > Fungi > Ascomycota > Leotiomycetes > Scytalidium > Scytalidium lignicola. Next base: position 186,032 of record NCSJ02000041.1, on the reverse strand, counting down.
CGAGTCTCTCGTTATTCGATCTGACTCTCGAATGGTTATTCGCTCAGACCCTCTCACTGTTCCTGTTCTTCGGTCAGTGTCCCTCGTTCTCCTATCTGTTTCTCTAGTTCTTCGATCGGAACTAGCACTACCTATAAAACCAGTCAGTATGCAAAAGCAAAACAAAAAACCCCCCAAGGGTGCAGCCAAGAGAGGTAGGTGGTGGAAGCTACTCACTTGCGCTAGTGCCCGTGTAAGAATCCGTGTAGTAGGAACTTGAATAATCGCTCTCCGAGACCTTCTCCCTTTCTTTTCTATCGTGTCTTCGCTTCAAGCCCAGAATAACCGCAAGACCAAGCAAACCTGCTCCAACGGCACCGAATCCACCAAATCCAGATGACTTCCTCTTGCGCTCCTCGACGACGGTCGCAGGCCTCCTACCAGCGCCACCGAACCAACCACTATGAGTGCGCCTGGATGCAGCGCCCGCGTGACTGCCATGTCTGGAGAAGCGCTCAACTGTCTCGACCTCGGTAACCCTATCTCTCCTCCTCTTTCCGAGCCCGAAGATGGAGAGAAGGCCATCGAAGCCAGCTCGGAGGACACAGCAGAAACAGATCAGGAGAAGGAGGATTACACCAGCAATTGTGCCAATGACGATTCCGGCGATAGCACCGCCGCTGAGGCCGCCACTGCTGGTTGAGACAACACCTAGACCAGTGGCCGTCGACGTCGCGGAAACCGCAGTGCCAAATGGCTCCGTAGTAGTAACAGCGACGGTGGCAGTGGAAGCGGCACCGCTGGTTCCTCTCACCGGTGCAGAGAAACTCGTCGTCGCACCGGGGCCGGTGTAAGTCCAACTCGTGAAGCCACCGGGAGGAGCATTCTGGCACTGGCCAGAAGAGGCGCATCTCTGGGAGCTGCTACAGCAAATGGGTCCACAGGATGACTCTCCTTGATTGGTATTGCAAATTGCTGGAGGGGCAGACGTCTGTGCCTGATTTTGAGTAGTCGGTGTCGCTGGCGCAACGTAAGAGCTGAATACGCTGGTGCGCACGACGAGATCCGTTTCTGTGTAGACACTGGTGTAGTAGACCCATTGTCCCGAATCAGACCCGCCGGATGGTGCTGGTGTCGTTCCTGCTGCACCTGTCGCAGAACCGCAATATGCTACGGTATTAGTATCGGTAAAGCAAGCCTGGCCCGCTGTGCAGCAGTACTGATTGTATACTCCGCAGTAGGCGACGCAAGCTCTGTCTTTGAGAAAGGAGTAGCCGACATCGTGAAGCTCATCCTTGGGATATGGCCCAGCTTGAGCGGGCGGGCAAGATGATAAGGTGATAAGCAGCAGGGAGAGCAAGCTTGGTGGTGCTTGCGAAAGGCGCATTGCGAGTTGTCAACGTTAGGACTGAGTGTTCGGAGATAGGATACTCGAAGCTCGAAGCTCGAATTCTCGCGATTGAATGCAGCTCAGAAACGGTTTCGTTGGATAACTGCGAAACCTCGAATCTCGGAATCCCGTCAACCCACAAAGCGGTGAGTGCAGGCCCCGCTCGATTGTTCCAAGGTATTCGCAGCGCTCGCCAAAATGCGCGCTCGTGACGTAAACGCAGAGACCGAGTTGGCGATACTTGGTACACCTCCGAATGCGGGAAAACCTAGAAATTTGAAAGAAGAAAAAGACAGTGGTCGGTTGGAATGCACGATTGGGGAGAGGGGAGAGAGAGAAAGATAGAAAGGTTTGAAGAAGAAGAAAGGGAAGAGAAGGGAAAAGAGAGGAGGGTGGGGAGGGAAGTATGCAACACTACAGTAGAACTTAGCCCGGTGGTTGGTAATGGAGGTGCTTGAATGTGTTTTTCCCCGCCACCTCGAATTAACTCGTAAATTAATATCTCAACTTTGCCTTCCTTCCTCCTTTGGGGTGTGCCCAACCTCGCGATTATCACGACCGACCGACACGAATTACCCACGGACAACGCACACAACGACTAACCCGCAACTGGGAGCTCGTGTTAGCTGGCCCACGCTCCACATGGGAGAGAGCTTGCCTCACCTTGGATTGACTCTTGCTGGTTGGTGTGTAAGGGGACTTGGAGACTTGCGATCTGGAGTAGGTGGTTCTGTAATTAACTTAATTATGGGTGATGGAACGTGAAGTTATTTTTTATGACGGGGTCTTGTTTCCAAGTGCGGGCTTTCGTTGTTGACGGCCGATAGTGGACACAGCAACCACCGAGGAAGCTTTATCGCTGTGCCTGGCTAATTAATTGCGTGCATCGCCAGAGGTACCACCTTTATTAAAAGTTACAGCATCGCATTAACATGTTACTTATGACAGCAGTGAAGATTGATGCAATTCATAATTATAGTAACTGCCACGTCCTAATTATCTGATTTGATTCTGGATACATTAATGTTCCTTTCCTGATAATTACTTCCCTTGTCAATGACCAACCCCTCCTGCAGGACAGCAACCAAGGAACAATCATGCTACAATCACGTGATGGTCAAACTCCAGATGACTAAGCATCGTGACGTAAAACAGGGCGGCTCTAGACTACTTCAACGTCTGAGAAATCGTTGTCCCCCAAGCCCAGCATTATTCTGACAGTCTACCGAGAATCAGAACGGGGACGAACAGGCGTTGTAAGTTGATTGAGCGTATCCCATTGCGAATGTTTCAGAGCCCAGGTCATATCAAGTCTCCTCTCCTCCAATGAAAGACCCAACTTGGACGAGATCAAAAATCCGTGATCACAACCAAGGATTCCGTCGAGTCCATATACGGACGAAAGAAGACATTGCCATTCATCTTCAGAGCAGCTTCTTCTTCACCATCCTTCTTCTTCACAGCGCTCAAGACTCCCTTCTTCCACTTCTCCAATCTCTGATTAATCATAGCTGACTTCTTACCCCCCTTCTTCTCCATCTTCCTCTCTTCACCCGACACACATGTGTCATGTGTGCCTTCCGCGGGCACACCTTTCTGAGCGATCACCTCAAGCATTTTAGACCTCTTCCATCCCGGTCCAGCAAGCAGCGCCCCAATGCGACTGTTTATCTCCGTAAAGGAGCAGCCGTCTGCGGCCAGGGCCTGCCGCATCTTAGTCAGGCAGCCGACGCAGGTGTCGTACGGAGAGGTAGAGACATCGAGCTCGAGACAGCAGCGATAGGGTTTAAAGCCCAGATTGCAAGCGTCAGTGCAGTCTTCGATATTTTCCTCTAATCGGATGGGCTGGTAGGTGTGAGGATCGTAGCGTTTCTTGGATGTAGAGAACACCGAGCGCAGCATTGAGCTCGGGATGTTCATTTTTGTTTTGGTTTCTCAATGATCGTAATAACCAAATCTTTCTAGAGGTGATAGTGTGATGCTCGATGCTTAATGAATCTAAGAACAATTAAACTTCTGAAGCGTTGAGAATAGCATCCGTAGATAAACCATTAGAACTGACATGATTGAGGCTAATCAAAAACCTGAATATGCAAGATAGGTGCGTGTTATGAGGTCAACACTTCGTCCTTGGCTTGTAGGTATAGCTTTTTGATGATGAGATGTCTTCAAGACAGCTTGATATGTTGTAGCTATTGACAACCCAAAACTGATGGTGATGATGTAAGAAAAAGCTGTGGTGAGATCTGCAGTCTCAAAATATAGCTTCAATTATGTATAGTTTGTTGCTTCGACGACAAAAGTCGCTAACAACCGTATGAGAACGACACGCTATCATCCAAATCAACAATACGTTCTTGAACAACCAATGGCGATATGGAGTTCAGATAAACCGTATTGTTCGGAGAAAGGATATGATTCGACCTCCATCACCACCCCTGCATCTGTGAATACCATCTCACTGCATCCCTATCCAATCAGTTTTCGGACACACACCATTAGTTCTCGTGACCCGGTGACTCCCATCTTCTACTGCTACTGTCATGACCACTCCTTTTCATAACACATTCACACCCCTTCCCGATCTTCTCCCAATGCACCAAGTGGCCTCTCATCTTCCACACCCACCCAGCATACGCAAGCGTACTAATCAGCACAGCAATCCAACTGCCTGTTGCAATGATCATGAAATCCTCAGGGCGGTGTAGAACCATTGCAACAACATTCTGAGCCAGTTCGAACAATGCAGAGAAGGACTGCTCCACGCCAGTGAAGGAAGAGCGCTGAGAAGGAGGAGTCATGGTTTGCGTTAGTTGCTGAGTTGTCAAGTCGTAGATCCAGAGACCAAGCCGGGAGAGGGAGAGGAAGAAGAAGAGAGAGAAGATTGGAAGAGGGCGTGAAGATGGTGAGATGATGACGTTGGATACGAATGATGGCTTATTGCTTTCTGGTTCCATTAACCAAAGAACACAGACTACTGGGGTCTAAAAAGGCGTTAGCTACTGCTGAAGAAGGAAGAAGAGTCAATCTTACAAGATTTATCAACTGCCATGAAAGGCCCCAGAGGCCTAAACGCTCGAGGCCAGTCTCGATATTTCCCTCGCTCTCGTCTTGTTCGGCAGCGGGGCTGCTCATTAAAGACACACCGGCTTCCTCGTTGCCTCTATTATCATCATAACGATAATCACGGTGATGATGATGAGCCTTGGCCAGGTAATGAATTCCTACGGGGGTGACAACCGTGCTACTGATTTCAACCAAGCTCCCAGCCGCGCGGGCAATCGTGATAACGTCCAGAGAAATGCCTACAGCGAGCAAATATGTGATGAATATAGCGCTGTAGGAAAGAGCCGAAATGTAGAGGAAGGCTAACGCCAGGGAAGGTATCGAGACGGTAGAGCTGAAATAGTTCCTGAAGTCCAGCATATACCTCCTGAGGACCTGTGAAATAGAATTTAGGAGTCTCCGATCCGTGGATCTGGCTAGATGAGACCCTGCTTCACCAGATATCTCAGAGCCAACAACCTTGGGCACTCTCAATCTTGGATTCGTATTCCACACCCTCTTCGCACACCACATTTCCACACCCCAGCTAGCCGCACTCATTCCACCAACGACTAAAACCCCAATCCTGATGCTCGTCATAGAAACAACGGCGGAAATCAGAATAGGCGCTACCAGTTTACACACTAGATCAATCCTCCTCATGACTGAATTGAGATGCGTAAGGTCATAAGCTTGTCCATCCGGCGCCGCAACGGCTACGACCCAGTCCCTTTCCATGGAGAGCATATTCGCGTTGCCGCTGAGAGCTTCCAGGATCCCCATGATGAGCACAAAGCAAAATAAAATCCCCTTAACGAACGGCGATAACTGGAGAGCGCTGAATGGAGAGACCTCATCATCAGGTTGATTACTTTGGACAATAAGGAACCAGAAAAGAGACGCGCAGATCACTGAGGCCCTATTTACCGTGATGGTGCTCAGGAGCGTCTTCAGTCGATTGGGAGCATGATCGATTGCTCTACCAACGGTCGATGAGAGTAAGATTGAAGATAGTGTTCTCACTATACCGCTATAAAAGAGACACGTCTTTAGATTGGCATCTTATCAAAGACGAAATCGTCCACTCCAAACCTAGGGTGTCGAAAGAAAATTGATACAAAAAGGATGGTATTGCAGAACTCACCGTATCGACGCAGCAGTCAGAGTATCAGGATACGCAGCAGCCGTGAAGATGATCTAGTTCATATAACATATAAGTGAGCAATTTCACAAATTTAGAAGGGGTTCCCATGGACCAATACAATAAATATTTCTTTGACGAAATTTGCAAATCAAATTATTAAAATTTTTAAAAAAATGCGTGCAAGTTACTCACAGCAGCAAACTCATAAGTCCTCGCATTCCACGTCGAAAAGAAATGACTCGTGTAGAGGCTAAAAGCCTGGGGTCTATTCNATGCCTGCATTGGGACCTTCGGGAGTTAATAGGTCCTCGTCAAGTCGTGTCTGTATGTTGTTGTCGTTGTGTGGGACGTTCTCATCGTCGAGGCGGTCAGACGGCGGTGGGTGTGACTGAGTGTCCATTTTTTTGTATCAGAGGAAAATATATTCTTGTGAGTATATTCTCTAAACCACTTTAATGAACTAATTGAGGCCTGTACTGTGCATACTGAACTCTTGTGATTTCATTGGGACTTGTGAAAGTCGGTAAGTGTTCTTATCCGTTGAAAGAAAGGAATGTTGGGGTTGTCACTGTCGCATTCGGAACATGTCACTCTCGCGGTGACATTCGTCCCTGAACAACCAATAAATGGGAGGCGCTCAAATCTCATATTTAAAACCCACAAATTCAGATTTAGCCACTCCTAAACACACGAAATTTGAAGACATTTATGTCATTTCTTCATTGACTCATAATTATATATATAAAAGTATCAAAATAGACGCCTTTGTTAATATAAAAACCATTTCTCCAAGCCATCATGAAAAAAAANGTATAAACCCAACCCCCTCCATGATCCATCGAAAAAGGTGTTAGCCAGCCAACTCATAAAATAGATCCAACCCATAATAAGATGGCAATCCCGAGGTCCTTATACAGGTAGGACTGGATTCCAAGAGACAGCAAGGTAGGAGAGAACCCGAATCCCAAAAAAGAAGTTTACGCCATCCGTTCGAACAATCATCGCTGCATTTCGAATGGTAGTTTCATCCATGCCGAAGCAAGCTATGGGAGCTTCGGCACGGTATTCTTCTCTCCCCATCCCTCTCTCATGGGAAGGAAATCGTATGAAGATATATTATCACCTTGAGTGCATCCATCCAGGTCTCATAGATACCCCATCCTCTCTTCAAGACCGCCCCAGTAGACAAGAGGTCTCGGTTCCAGAATATCTAATCTGGAAGCGAAACTCTTCTGTTCCTCCTGTAGATCCATGACAGATGGCCGGCGGTGCATTATAGAATTGATGGTTCTGGCAGGCGACGAGGTGTTGGAGATAAAGGAGTGGCGGCCCGAGTCATGAGATGCCGTAGATGAAGTTGATGAGCGTCGAAGAGAGGTACGGATGCTGGAGAAGGAGAGGGCGTGGAATCGAGTTGTTCGAGGCATCTTGCTAGTTGTATGGTGATGATTGCTTGCTTGCTTGCTTGTTGGGTATTTGGAGTTACAAGCCTTTTGTGAGCCTACTTGGTATTGGATGAAGTGGCTTGGAGAAAAGGGATCAGATGAAGGAAAAAAAGAGGCCGGCCGTCGATATTATGTATTGTGTCTATATATATTGACCAGGGCTGGATGGCATCCAATGTAACCGTCTTATGCAGGTGGATCTGCCAGCTCTTCAACGTCAGATAGAGTGACAGGGAGGTGGTATCTGCGTAAGCGTAGTAATAATCGAGTAGGCGTAAAGTAATGCAAGGCAACAAGAACAATAAAAACCAAGGCCCAGCCTCGAAAAGAAGGTAAGCTGAACGAGTGGACGAGGTTTAGGCTTGTTTTTCGTGTCTTCTTTCTTCGAGATCTGCTCCTCCAGAGGGCTCTCACTTGCTCGACTCGACTAGAAAAACAAAACAAAACAAACAAACAATTGCACCTGGAGAGAGAAGAGAAAGCGGAAAGGAGTACCTTGATATAAGTTTACATTAACACGGGAGAGATCTGATGCACGCGAAATTCTCCTAGTTTCTTGGGACGAAAGGAGGTGTTTTGGTCGGAGTGGAGCATTTTGTTTCTGGTCTCACACACAAGATACGGAGAAGGGGCAAAAGGCCAAGTAGAGTAAGTCACCGTGGTCACCGACACACTCACACTCACATATAGAAGAACAGACACAGCCACGGACACTGCACATCATCGCTCTGGTGCCCGTCACGCTCGTCTAGTTTGGTCTAGTTCCTGAAGGCAGATGAAAGAGGATGGCCTGAGAGTCCCAGAATGGGCAATTAATGCGTCATTGCTCTTAGCACAACTGTGACCGTGGTGGCAGCACCAATGCAGGGCGCGTTACAAGAGATGTCAGAGTTCTGCCCAGGAAGGGGAGAAGCAGGGGAGGGACAGTGTTTCCTGGAGAAGATTTGATCATTGAGGCGTAGGAAAAGAGAAGAACGCGTCGAAAGTAGAAAAGGAGTGGAAGGCCGTTCCTGTATGATTTTCCTCAGGGGGGAAGGAGGGGGCTTGACTGGTCTGGTAACAGGTTGCCGTCTCACATTTCGTGCACTGGGTGGCGGTCAGTGCGCTACAATAGAGGCTTTAAGTTACTGGGAGAGGTTTTTTTTTGGGTTGTTCCTGGCAGCGGATGGCCCGCTCCCACCAGACCAGCTGATAGTGTGTGTGTGTGTGTGTGTGTGTGTGTATATGCATTAATTATATACTGTGGTACTTTCACATCTCACCGTGCTGTGCTCTGATCATGCCCTGTGCAATCTAATCATGCCATCCAATGCACTGCAACCATCCCCCTATTTATGGCCAGCGACCACATCTACCGTAATGAAATTGTAATTCCTTCCTTATGCACTGTTTCTTTCTGTACGAGCTAAATGAACTTCGCCGGAGAGACCGCGATTACAGTATTGAACACGAAGGCTGCCTACAACTTCAATCGGCCGAGCCGGATCCAGAAGATACGAAGTCAAGTACGTACTGTACTTGTAAGCTCCGTAATGACCGCAATACAGTATGGTATCGTACTGCAGCTGCCCTGCCAAGGAGAGAGAAGAAACAAAAAANGCTCGGCCAGGTCTTTTTAAAACACGTCTGCTACAAAACCGCACCGGGCTCCACATCAACCGGATCCATCTCCAACTTCAAAATCAACTAATAACTTATTAATTACTGTACAAAATCCAAACAAAAACAACAACAAAAAAGGGCTTGGAACTTTCCTCAAAAGAGGAGCCCCCCTTGATGCACATCAAACGCGAGAATGAATTGCCCCGCGACCAAGAAGGAGACCGACGACCCCCTTAGCGAAGGAGACAAATTGACTTCGCCTCCATCAGCAACATGAAACTTGCTGCATGAGGCACCCCCAAAGGTGGGTTCCCAAACGGTTTGCAATTATTTTGCAAAAAAAAGAACGGAGTTTGGATATGAGAAAATGCAGTTTGAGAAGTCCCAACTCCTAATCTGACTGAAATTGTTGTAAAAATAGCTGCAGCCTATGCAACCGTGGTTGGAATTTGTTGCAATGGCATTAACTTGACTACTGTTATTGTGCTTTTCTTCCCAGTTTGGGATCAGCCAGATTGGCACCAGCCCTTAAGGGAACAAAATACGACTCCGGATTCTCGGATCAGCAAAAATGACGCATTGGACTCCATTATAATACCGGCTCTATATACACTTGAACTCCAACGACCATGCACAATGACTCTAGTTAGTTGTAGCAACAACAACAAACGAAAAGGTTCCCTAGGATTGGTTCCAATAACAGACAGTCCAAAGCATATCAAAACAGTATCCCTCCTTCCTTCCCATTCCCCCCGAGCCAATTGAATCCGCCACCAGAACCATCTATCTCATCATCATTACAACCATGGACGAAATTGACAAAAAGAATGAAACAAAAAGGCATCCCTAAAGAGTATGTATATAATATAGGAGCCCGAGCAGATGTAAGAACCAAACGCCTCGCTTACATGCTCTTGTAAAACCCCACCCTGGAACCGCACTGATCGCTAAACAAGTCACTTTCTCTAAGTGAGCTCCTTTACTCCTTGTTGTATACACAGAATATAGAACTGAAAAAATAAACATGCGCTCATCGTGATCTTCGATCCATCTCCCCTCACCTCCCTATTTTTGTAGGAGCATATCTTGAGCATGTCTTGATTGGTCGTAACTGCTCGTAACCTGCTCATGCTCATCTATCATTTGGTCGTCTCATCGTGAAACTTCGTCGAATACTCTCACCCCAGGCAGAATTGTCGAGTACCTCAAGTACATTTTCTGCGCTAACACCGCTACTGCGTCTGCTACTATTGGCCGAGTTACCTTCACCAACACCATCAAACTCTTCTCCGGGGAGGCTGAATCCAGTGATGGTGGCGCGGTTAGGTGAAAGTTGTGGTGATATACCAGAGCCACTGCCTGGAGCGCTTCCGGAAGCAGTTGTTGTTCCCCGTCTGTGTCGTGATGCGCTGCTGAGCCCATGACTGATGAAGGAGTTACGAGTGTCTTCAGCATCTGTTGATAATGTTGTGGCAATTGGTGATTTGGGGGGTTTGCTGATCTCGGCTTCATCGTCGTCGACAAATACTTCGGGTCCAAGCTGTGGAACAGCTGTCAACCGGCTGGATTTCCTCTTTTCCATATGCTGCCTGAATTTTCTTGACCAGTACCTTTCATTGTGTGAGCACAGAGTAAAATTTCATAAGGGAAGGGAGTACTTACAGCGTATCGAAGAAACCAACAACAATCCGGCGACGGACTTCTTCCTCCACTCTCTGCAAACGCGCACGACGACGTAAGAACTCCTCAAGTTTCAGACTCTTGCTGTCGTTGATCACATTGTAATGTGCTAAGAGCATTAATACTGTCGTAAAGTCGATTTGTTTTTCATGGTCAACTGAAACCATTATTTCTTCGTAAAATAGATTGTAGCGAGCCCTTGATGCTCGAATGGCACGCACGTCTATTTGTGCAAGCCTCTCATTCAATAGCTTTATGTTCACACCCGTAGCTTGACTTGCAGAGGCAATCGAGGCAATCCTGCCGCTAGTCGGTTGCTGTTGAACATCCTCCAGAATTCTTCCTATAGAATGCTCATGTGGATAGATTCGCATTTCAAAGACTCCAGAGAGTTCTCCGAGAAGCCGTGGGAACTGCTCCTTAGTAATAAAGCCCGTTCCATCTGGATCCAAAGTTGCCCAAGCTTGCTTGAATCGCCGAAGCTCCTCCCGATTGACTCTGCCATGACCGCTTGAACGTTGATAGACGTAACTGAAACTCTCGTAGATGAGTGAAACGAACAAACTGGTGAAGATATACATGCTCAGGATGTTCCAAGAGATAAAAAGTCCTCTTGCCCAAGCAGAACTGCCACAATCGGTATCGAAAAAGGTATCTCCTACCACACAGAAAGGTGGTTCAATGCCCGCAAAATCTTCCATTATCTGATTCCATCCTTCACCCATACTGATGCGAAAAAGTAAAATCATTGCCTTTGGGACGGTTCTGAAATTTATATTATCGCTCTCATTACCACCGAATCGGGTAAGTCCGAAGGCCTGTGTCATGGCGATTGCATAGACTAAGAAGAGGACGAACCAAGTGCCTAGAAGATTACCGATACTGGTTAAACTGGCGGCGGCTGTCTTGAAGAGCTGGTCAAGTGCATCGTTTCGTGGGATCAAAAGAAGAACAATCAAGACAAGGAAGAATTTGTGCGTTTGAATATAGCCATCCGAGCTCCAGTTAGTCATGAGTAACAATGATGTAACGAATGTTCCCGTGACTGCAAACAGTGAAAATATATCCCAAGAGCTTTTGCGAAACCTAGGCCAGCTTAAACCAATAATACGAACGGCAATGTTGACGATATAGAAGATTGTGAAGAAAAAGAAGATATAATCTCTCGTCCTGGACCACCAATCTGGTTCGGGATAGGCTTCCACCATTAAGAGAATGAGCTGAATAACAAGAACAAATGTCACGCCTCTATTCCACCGGCCATGTTTTCGAACAGCTTGTTTATAACACCAGTTCTTCCATTTCTTAGGCTCCTTAGTGGAAGGTCTCTTTGATGGTGACACCTGTCTTAGAAGCTTTCGCAGCTCAAGCCATGATCGCTGGTCGGTCGTCAAAAAAGCTACACCGGTTTGTTCCGTATAATTGCGCATGAACACAGATATAAACAGTGTGAGAATGAAAATTGTTGCTAGGAGATTGAATACGACGAAGAAGACTGCGTTCCCCTGAGAAGCATAGTCTTGTGGTTGAAGTCCTCTTCCAGTTATCGATTGCGCACTCCACATGACGTCTACCCAACCTTCTTGGGATACAATTTGGAAGAGAATAAATATCGAACTAGCAAAGCTGTCAAAGTCATAGTAGGGGTTGGATATCACCCTGGGGGCTAACAATGGCCAGTCGCCACTATATGGGGAACTGTAGTACTCTCCAAAGCAATCAGTTAAAGCGGTGATGTTTTCAGAGCCGTCATTACAGGAACTAAATTTTCCATTGAAAAGATTGATACCATAAATAGCAAATGGAATCAGCAATGACAGAGAGACGACAGCGGCCTATAGGACGGTTAGTAGGAATTTAAATCTTAATCCGAAACCACTTACTGAAATAACTTTGAAACCCCCAACAATAATCACGGAATGAAAAGTCTCCCGGGCACTATCGCTGACATTGAGTAGACGTAATGCCCTTAATGCTTTAAAGGCGCCCACAGCTCTAGAGATAGCCCCATCATTGGCAAACGATGTGATGACGTTGATCCAGAGGGTGATAAGGACTAGGCCATCAATGAATCCCCACAAGCTTCTGAAGTAGGCATTTGGGGTCCAGAAGAATCCATCTGCAATAACTTTGATGATGGCTTCTACCGTGAATACCAAAGCAAATGCCATGTCCGTCCAAACAAACCAATTTTTAACAGCGTAGTTGTGAGCCTCGAAGTATTCTTTTTGATATAATGGCGTAGTTACGCAAGCCAGGAGAACCATTGCAAAGATGGCAGTATATATAATTGCAGTGAAGCTATACCAGACAATTTTGTTTGGCTCTACACCTTCAATTCGTTCGCTACCACGTCCCGGGCCAACCATTTTCTGGCATAAACGTCGGATCGGATTGTCCGGTTTAAATAAGAATAGGGATTTGTTGTAGTTGGGGTGTGTTGCTAGATATTCCCGCTGTGCTTTCTTGCGCTGTGAGGCCTGTGATACTACTTCTTTTGCCAATGTTCTAGCATCCCTATTTCCGTTGGAACCTGCAATGTATTTGGAGTTTGAATAGAAAGGATTCGGTTCTCGGTGTCGAAGTCTTGCCATAAGTTTCCCCCAGGCCGAGGATAACGGTCCTGGCTTCACGACGGGAGTGTTTGATGTGTCCATGGTTTCACCAAACGTGTCTGCCTGCCTTATAGGCTCGGCTTCCTCCTCATCTAGAAAATCTTTCACAACAGCATCTTTTAACAACATCTCCAGAGTTGCAGGCCCATAATCTAATGCGTCCTTTTTGTTTTTCGAGCGTCCAAAGCGAAGGAGGGCTGAAAGAGACAGGTTACTCGAAGAGCTTCCAACTTCCCTACGATTCAGAAAGGCCTTGACTTGTTGCATACGCTTCTCATCCTCGGACACATCGAAATTTTCCTGAATAACAGCTATGAACATGTTCACAAGAATTAAGTTCGCAAGAATGAACCATCCAATGAAAAATATCGCGCCAACCCATGCCGTGTTGCGGAAGTCATCATACGCAGTGATATTGTAGAGCAAAGTTGTCCAATTCTCACTCGACAATACCTGATACATCCCCAAAAATGCATTCCATATTGTGTAGAATGTAACCTCAATAGTATTCCCATATGCGTCTTGCTGTGGAAGTTCGCCTCGGAACAGTTGGACAGCAAATATTGACACAAGGAAGGTCATTAGGAACACAAAGAGCATCAGATTGCCAATACCAGTCGCATTTCCTAATACCAGCTTAATCAACGTCCTGGTGATAGGCACTGCCCAGACAATACGGTAAACTCGAATGATTTGAAAAAAGGTCAACCAGGCATATGGCTGACCAGAGTGCCGTATCGGTGGTATGATGATAATTGTTGTGATTATGGCAAGCCCTAGATCGAACCAGTTCCTCTTTCTTTGAGAAAAGCCTCGCCAGTCAACAACAAAACGAAGAATTACTTCCGCAAGTAGCAGAATAGTTACCACAATTTCGGAAGCGTCTATAAAGTGTCCACGAGATTCTGACATGTCTGAGCTGCGACAAGCTTGGCAAACGAGATCGTAGATGATGAGAAGAATCCAGAACCAGAAAGTCATATCAAATATGGATTTCGCTCTCGTAATATGCTCTCGCATCTGTTGTTTTGGAACCGGCGGACCCTCCACCAGGTTTGCTGCAAAGGCGCTAGCTTTGCTCTCTTCTCGGATCACTTGAAAGGAAGATGTAATAACCGCGATAAGCAAATTAAGAAGCCAAAGCATCATGATGATGATACCGAATGCGAAGAACAAAGCAGCAGCAAGATAATCGGAGTCCATAGTGTAGTACATGAGATCAGAAAAGGTGTTGCCGCTCATCATAACAAAAACAAGCTCTAATGACTGTGCGATGTTATCGAAGCTAACTGTTCCATTATAGGGTCGTAGAGATCGTTCAACTTGTAAGCAAACCGATCCTTGTGGGCATAGATACCCTTTATGGTATTTAGCACCGGGATGTAGGTTGTCAAGTGTACCAGTATACCATGGACTCTGTGCTCCAGTAATATTGTCGAATTGGCCTCCACAAAATTGAAATGTATTGACATATGCTGTACCTGAACTATTAAATGGATCTTGGGGGTCAATCCATACACATTGACGACTGAGACTAGATTTGAAGCTTTGCACACCAACAATTGCAAATAAAAGCCAGAAGAAGCCAATGAGGAAGGAAACATTAATTAGTAAAGGTGTCGCTTTCTTCAAACTTCGAAGAATAATCTTTACAGGTTAGTCAGGTCTAATCGAGAGGGTGCCATGTAAACTTACGGCCGTGCCATTCGTAATAGCTAACAATCGAAGAATTCGCAGACAACTTAGCATACGGAAAATATAGAGATGGCTGCCGCTCTCCGTCCCAGTAATACCAAGTGCAAACGCTATCCAGAACGAAACTACTGCCAAAAAGTCAAGCCTGTTGAATGAGTGGCGCAGAAAAGCCCTTCGAGCAAGTTGTTGCCGTTGCGCTTGCTCTACAGTTGTGGCCATCGTTGGTCCCTGCATACCAGTAAATGAACGAAGAATTGTCGGCCCACCACGGGTTTGAGGTACGTCAGGTTTGGGCCGTTTGACGGAAAATTGTCGCTGAGGTGCAAATACGGCACGATATTTATCATACACTGCCCCCTTAATCCCTCGTTTCCGATCCACTGTGCTATATTCCTCTGCATTGAGGATAAACCCAGAGACGATAATTCGAGCTATGATTTCTATAGAAAAAATGGCAAACAACCCTAATAATGCATAGTCTATTGGTGATCCCCATCTTTCGGGGCGAGGATGTTCATAAACACTTTGTGAGGCGTCAACAGCAAGGAGAACAGTCTGGACCACGATCAAAAATAGAATGGCTGGTTCTGTGTATGGGTAAACCAGAAGATCGCAGAGTTTGTTCCTGATCCTACTTTCAGGAGAGAAAATACCCAAACTTTTTCCTTTTAGAGGGTTCTGTGGCTCTTGATATTTTTGCCATGGAACAGGCTGTGACTGTTCGACAATAGGGGTCCCCTTCTCCATCGGTGGAATGAGGGTTTCTGGTCGAGGCGCCATACTGATATGACCTGAATCCATCATATCAGACTGGCTCAGGTTGGAATCTCCAACGCTGGCCTTCCGTCGAACACTCATTTCAATGAGTTCAGATTCACCACTCAAATTGACAACACGTTGCGACATCGCCCTTACCATAGACCCAGCTCTGGATAAAGCTCCCGGAGATGACGGTGATCGTGATCTAGATCGTCCATCTGGACTCAGGGACACACCATATTTCTGCCTCCTTGACTGACTTCCACGTCCATGCAATCCAGCTTCAGCGGCTGAAAGATCATCACCAAGCCTCCCGCTTGTATATCTGCCCGGGCTGCTGAACCTAACGCTTTGGAAACTTGGTCTCTCGCGGCCATCTGGGGTAGAAGGTCGAGCACCACTTAGAGGCTGGATGTTAGATGGATCCGTTAAGGGAGTTCGATCAGAGTCGGTAAAGTATGATGGATTTTCATGATCCGTATCACGATACGGATATCCTGCCTCGAAATCATCCTCGTCCTGTCCTCCATAGGACATAGCCCTGGATCGTGTGTTCTGAGAAAGACTGATACCCGGCACAGTCAAACCTGCAAACCCCATTGCTGCCTGAAAATCTGCAGGATTTCCCACAGGGGATATTGGAGATTCTGCCTCATGTGCAGCTCTTGGGACTGGAATCGCGAGCGTGGGTACTGCTGATGGCGCTGATTGTCTTCCCACAGGAGGACTTGGAGACGCATCCTCTAGCCTCTCGTAACGCGGTCCATAACTCTGACTGGCAGTCGCTCTTGCTCCACCACCAAGAAGATTCCTCCCTCGCTCACCCCAGTGTTCCCCATCTCCTGGATCTGGAGGACCAGGTGGCCGCGTAAGATTTCGCAGAGGTATCGATTGTGGTGGAGTGGATGCGTTTGTCTGGTCAGATTGACTTGGAGAAGGCATTGTGACCTATGCCAATGATCGGAAGGGTATTGTATGTAGTGGTTGTATCTGCCAAAGCCGTCGTGAGAGTTCACAATTGGGGTCTCTTAAAAGTAGGGCAGTGCAGCTCGTATTCCGGTCGGGACTCGTAATCATCATTGAGCGTGAGCGCTTTTCACACTGATAGCAAGTCTTAACATATCACTTATCCGCTCTCTCTATAAGGAAGCATTTCTCTTAATTTTTTGTAGAATACTCTTGTTGATTTCCTGTGAGCTTACTCCTTCAAACGTGTAACGTACTTCAGCTGCCGCAGCGCAGCAGGTCCTTGCAGAACAACCCCTGCCTCCCGCAGCCAATTTTTAGCGTGTACGGAGTGAAAGTCACAAGAATAGGAATGAAGCAGTGACATATCAAATTAGCTTTAAAAGTTGATTATATTTTCCTATATAGTATAACGTGTCTCGAGTACTCTTGGGAAGGCCGGACATTCCTTCAACATACGAAAATATTGCAATTTGTCCTCCCAATAGATTCCAATAGAGTGAAACATGGAAGAGCTGGTGCTGACGCGCCGTTGTGGATCGGACTTGCCGGGAGTCTAGGGGGATTAATAGTAACTTACGCCTTATATATCAGGCTGCAAANTTTGCGGCGAGGATGATATCTAATCACGTGATAATAAAATGAGGCAAACGAAATCTCCTGCGCGTTGCGTGAATCGCGTTGATTTTTTGGGCCATTCATTTGAACGCTTCCTGACCAGGAACTTGTGTCTTTCGCACCACCCCGCGTCCATAACAGTGGTTTACTGTCCTTGCCTTCTCATTTGATAGCATTCCTTTGTTTTCTAATAGCTATTACTACTTCTCCATTCGATAATAGCGAAGCTTTTCGTAGTGTTTGGACCAGCTGCTCGCAGGCATGGTTGCCAGGAAGCGAGGCCGCCAGGAGATGGAGGCTGTAGATCCTCCTCATGAACCTTCTCTGCTTGAGCGCATTCGAAACATGTGGGAGTTTGCGAATCTTGCACAATGGATTTTCATCTTTGGTCGTGCCGTGAAAATTGACGAGAATATCGACGTCGAAGTAAGTTGGCGCATCATCATGATGTTCCCTGGTTCTGGAACGGACGTCATACTTATTCTTGGGAATCTAGGAATTAGAGATGGAATGCCTCAAACCACAATCCACAGTCCTCCACGAGATTGGCCTGGCTCTCTTGAAGTTTGTTTCTTCACATAGAGGTCTCACGTAGGTTGCTTCAATCCAATTAGAGACATCATTCTAATCTTTGCTAAGACCCGAGATATTTGATGAATATACGCGAAGGCAGTATATGGCCAAAGCACCAGAGCGAAACCCTTTTGGGGAAGAGGAAGAGCCTCAGAAGTTCACCGATTTCGACATATTTACAAAGGTTAGCCCCATCTTTATTACTTAATTACCTTAGTCTTATGTGATATTAGATTAGAGTTCTACAGCAGTTGACACAATGGACAATGGTAAATCCGGACAGGATCCGTGAGAGGATGGATGAACAGAAGGACAGCGAGCAGACCATGTGGCGAATTGAGCCATTCGGGTGGGATGCTGAAGACCGTACATATTTTGTGCTGGATGATAACAGACTATACCGACGGACCGACCCTCCACCACCTCCACCACCACCGCCGAAACTAAAGAAGAACTCTAAGAAATACAAAGCAGCTGCTAGAGCTAGCAGACGAAGAAGGATCGTTGAGTCTACTGAAAGCGAGGCGGAGCCTGCAGAAGATGTTGATGAAACTAGTGCTATTGAAGTCGTCCAAAAAGAAGAGGATGGATTCGGTGGCATGACTTGGGAATGCATAGCTGTTACCTTAGACGAACTGAACAATTTTCTGGCGTCGATTGCAAAAACTAGAGATCCCAACGAAAAGACCCTACGTCAAAGGATCACTGAGGATTTACTGCCAATTTTAGAAAAGCAAGAGGAGGCTCAGAAACGAAAGGCTGCACAGAAGGAGCGAGAACTGTTGAATCTATCAAGATTAGCTACAGCAAAGCGGTCTAGTAGAATAGCACACAAACACGAATTACAAAAGCACGAGGAAGAAGCTCGGGAGGCTGAACGAAAGAAGCAAGCAGAATTGGCGATGGCTAAGAAGGAGCAAGAAAAATGGCTGAAGTTAGAAAAAGAACGAGAGTCACGAATGATGACTCGGGAGCAGAGGTTGAAAGAGAGGGAGGCTCGACGTATTCTCCATGAAGAAGAGCTGGCAAATCTTTCAGAGGACAGCAAAAAACTCGAGACTGGCGAAGCCCGTATGTCAGAACGCCATCTGAAAGCCGAAATTGAAAAGAAGAAGCAGGCCCTTGAGGAGCTTGCAGAGGAGGATGACTGGGTCTTTGATTGTATCTGCGGTGCCTATGGAAAGATTGATGATGGGACTCACAGTATTTCCTGTGAAAAATGCAATATTTGGCAACACAGCAAATGTGTAGGAGTTAGTCAAGCTGAAGCCGAGCGGGACGATTTCCACTTCATTTGCACCACCTGCAAACGTCGCGCTGAAGATGCAGAACGGGCTAAGAACCACCCACCCATCAAAATAAAAATCCGACCTTCCTCATCGTCTTCAGCAATCACACCAAAACAGAATGGTTCCTATGCAGCAGTCCAGTCGATGGCAGATAGGAGCTCGGATATCCAGAGCCCGTCTCAACAACCCCAGTCAAATCACACGGGTCTTCCGAAGACATACACATTCTATCCTGCCAGTAATAGACACCAGTCATCTCCACAGGCTGTCCCTTTCGCCCAAGCAACTGGGTTGGATAAGAAGACAGAATCTAATTTCTATCCGGGATCAGCAAACGGTCCAAGGATTTCGCCCTACGGTAATGGCCAAAGCCCCTCGGCTCCGCCATTAAGTACTGTAAGGCCAGGAAGCGCGCATGCTTTCTCTTCGCCACATCCTGAGAGTCCTATGAGTCTTCCACCACCAGTTCAGTCTCGTCCCTATTCATCTGCCAATGGGTTGACTCCGGAACCATATCGGATGCAGCCAAATTCAGTTCACGCGCAGCAGCATGTAGGAGACACGCCAAAGCTCGTTGATGGACAACCTCCAAAAGAAGATGCGCAAACTCCTAATTCAGTCAGCCATGGAATACCCCAGTCACCTCAGGCATCGAATACTTCCCGAAATATGCAACATGATGATAGCCACCGGCGTAGCTCGATAAACATGCCGTCACCTCTCGTTGGTACCCCCATGCTCACTCCAGTAAGCAAGAACAATATGATGGGGCATTTTCAAGTAAGTGGCAGCCCTGCTATGAATTCGCATCCATCGACAGAAGTTTCAAAGGCCCCGCCATCCTCGGGTATTGATGCGCTCTCTTCGAATTCTCATGGCGACTCTGTGCACGCTTCAGCCCTGCCTCCGCCGATCACTGGCTTGTCACCCACAAAGCACTCTCCACCACGGCCATCAACGGCGAATGGGAATGTCGAAAATTCCACACCTTCCGTACTGCCACCGGTTGCTTCTTTGTCGCCGAGTCCGCAGATGCAGAACCTGACCCCGCCCGTGAAGCCGATGGAGCCAGACCGAACCCGACAGTTTGGTCAAAATGTTGGCTCTTGATATTGTGCTTGTGGCACAGCCCTTGATTTGCGTGCGACCCTACATTTAGAGCATGCTGCATGACGCTAGAAGGTCATCACACCTTCTAGAAGCCCTTTTGAGGCCCCAGATCGGAAAGGGGGTTATTTCTTTTTTGGAATATGGTCAATTAGGGATTTTGAAGCTTGGCGCAGTTGGGTTGGTTGATATCGCATGGTTTGCATGGGGTTTTGCGGATTGGTTGCATCTTTCTGGGATGGGGCGATAGAATTTGGATTCCGGCGCAAGGGGGAATGGGGATCATCAGCCGTGTAACATCCAAACATTTAGTCTACACACACTTTAATAATCACGTGCGATACTAACCCATCCATTGGAAGATGGCATTAATGACTGTAGGAAGAAGGATCGGTTTCCTTCGGCCCTTTTGCACGTGTGTTGAAGTGAAGGCGCTCAATGACTCTTTGTTGCTGAGTCGAGATCTCTCGTTTGAGCGCTGAACAAGCTCTGGCGCCTCACCGCAAGGCTATAGGCGATCTTGACGCGATCAAAGGACTGCTTCCCTTCCTGCCAAACAAGCCGCGTAGCTGCAAACTTCACCCCTTATCTTAAACGACAAATCCAGAGCAAAGAGCCAGTGATCTGAAGGATTGCGATACTACCTGAGATATTACGGAGCATCGTCCGCTCCTCGCAACGTCAAATGAGGCGGTCAGTGCGAGACACACACTGGGTGTCTCTGGGGTAGAATTCCGAACCGCCAGCTTCAATGAGAGGTCGTACACAGGTAAACGAACCGTTGTCTTGGCCAGGGGGCATCTCTCCTGTCAAAGTCTGATTGGCTGGAATCCAACAGACAAGAACGGTCTTGGTGTTACGGGAACTTGGGATGGGATGGGACTGAATACCACCATCCTTGCTCAACCACGCTTGACGAATCCCATCTCCCTAGGGACTGCCATATTTTCGATGATCAAATCGGCGGCTGAAGTGCTCGCGGCAACCGGAAGACATCCGGTGAGAGGGGTTTGAAAATGAGAGAGTCACTCATCAGCGAAACCGTTTCCAGATAACCTCTTCTACGCATGTTCTTGGTGCGTTCCATGCGTGCTGTCGTGCAGAGAAATGCTCGTCATTACGACCTGTCATGCATGCCTCATCTTGTCCTGGCCATCTCGCCCCCATAAACAAACAGTATCTCTGGATCTTGCTGGTAGGGAATGTCTGCGGCAATCCCTAGAAGAGGTAACATTGGCTACCGAAAAGGTGGTGTGGCGATGAGAGGAGTTCAACTTTGCTCATGCCGCCTTCCGTTTGGGCCGGCTCATTTATCACCCTGCCGGAATCAGCATGCAGCATGCCGCAGGAAGCAAGGCACGGTAAATTTATCCACAGAATGGTCCCCTTGCCATCGCCAGAGCGAGAGCCATACAGTAGTTGGTGACGTTGGAGAGCTCTCTAACGTGGCTAGGGACGATATCATTGCAACCATATTTTCCACGTTGAGAGAGCGATTACAGACTTGTGTGTAGGGCGGTGGCTATGATGATCCATCCTTAGTGTCAGGAGCAACCTGTCAACATCCATACATCGCATAGTGCACATGTGTCTCAGCGCAGCCGCGAGACTACCCAAGAGCCCCTGTCAGGAATGTCTGCTCATGATGTACATGAAGTAGTCGGGGATCCTTCCGTAGCAGATGAAATACCATTTTGGAAACCAGTCTTGCAGTTTGGTACCAAGAGCCAGGTCTCCAGGAGAGCCAATATCAACGCTGTCTTGCTTCACCCAAGCAGCAGAAGAGGTGGGTAGATCCACTTCAACAGAATTCCAGTCACCGTGTTTGGGAAATATTTCCAGCCTGGCACAGAATAGGTCATCCTCCCCACATTGTTGTAGGATTTAGATGTGTTTATAAATAAAGCAGTTATATCGGACACAAAGAGCCTACCTGGGTTGTGAAAGCTGCTTTGACTTCGTTCCAGAAGAAGCTTCTTTACACCTAGCCTTCTTACCTAAATTTGGATTGAAGAATTACTCGAACGAATAGAAATACTTTTCGGGGTCGCCTTACCAAAACCACCAGGCTAGTGAACCATCCTGAGGCTCTTGTCCTTCGATGCTTTAAGTCAGCTCGATCTCCTTGACATATCTTAAAGTACAAGAAACAAGCATACCTCACACTGCCACCATCTTGGAATCCACGATCATTTACCTTTTATTTCTCAGATCCTCTATGCAAAAAGAGAAGACGTTGTTTGATTAGGATATTCTGAACGGTTGTCAAAGGTTAGCTGCTGGGTACTTGCACCTCACTCGCCAACCACTGTGGTCCAGAGCACACTTCCAACAGACAGGACTAGTGGTGCTGCAGGCGGGCTCTTGCGAGACGTTCGTCCAAGACATTTCAGTACCGTTCTGCACAGTCTGGAAACGCAGGTGCCAGCCCTTCCTGCTTGGTTCAAAACGGACACTACAACCTAAAAGTCCCTGGAACTCCAAATAAGTAACTGTCACTCATTATCCCATCCAGAAGCTTTATCGAACTCCTCCAAAACGTTTNGCTTCTTCGACCTGCTTCTGGAACGATTCTAGTGCAGTTCATTAGCAGACACCATACACACTGAATACTGCACAGCCTCTACTGAAACCTTTGCGGGTATCAGTAGTTGACCAGAACCGCAGCTTTGGGGGGTATCAAACACTATCCTAGCAACTAATACATAGAGAGAATACCTCTTGATTCAATCGAAAGGATAGCCTTCACCTTCACTTCCAATCTATTCAGTTTGGTGTTGTGATACCAAAGATGGCACATTCCCCGCTTCCTCAACGCCAAAGCAATCTTTATCGTCGTGGAGTACAGCACATTGTTGATCATAACACAAATCATCTAATTCCACAAGACCAATACATGACAGATGAAGGGGTACACCTACATTCCGCCTATAATTCGCCGATACCTCAACACAGCATTCCATACCCGCAATATACTCAACCAGCCAGATTTTACCAACATCATCAGTATCATGATTCGGGCTTAGATATCCAATATGTAAGTGAATTCTTCTGAGTAATTTTAAGGAGAGGCTGATGAAATTGTAGGATGACTTCGGAGGATCACATCCAACTCCAACCTATGACCAATATGATACACCCCCTCCTGGTTCACCAACACCATCTTCTAATGACGGCACACGGAGCGGCTTACTAAATCGAAGAGCCGAGACAAGCCAGCCAAAGGAGAGGTCAAAGGCCCCAGCACGAGCGAGAATAGCAAAGCCAAGAAAACCCCAAAAGAATAAAAGCAAAACTGATAAGGACGGTGCAAGACTTGAAACACCTTACAGCAGATTAGCCAAAGGAAGAGAACAAGCCATAATAGCTGATATGGAGTCATGGGTCAACAGATCAGCCTCCGTAAGACACCAAGAAATAAAAACGGGAAAGAACCCCGGGAAAGTCAAGCGTCCAATGAACTGTTTTATGTTATATCGCAAGGCCTATCAAGCTCTCTGCTCTGAAAACAATCACCAAACTATTTCGAAAATGTGTGGTCAGAGCTGGGACCTAGAATCGGAAGATGTCAAGGAGCGATTTCATGAGTGGGCAAGGATGGAGCGAGAAAATCACCAACTTGCACATCCGGAGTATAAGTTCTCCCCTTCAAAAGCCGGAAATGAGAAGGTGGCAAGACGTAAAACAGCTGGAGATGGTTCTGAAGAATCTGATCTTGAAGGTACTAACTACGGAAGTACCACGAGGCAAGCGACGGATTCGAGTTATACCCCAGCATCTTCTACATGCACGCCATACTCTAGAGAGGTATCCACTTTTCCAGACTTGAGAGTTGGTTCCACAACCCCCAACCAAAGGCTAGACAAGTCATCCAGATATGAGGATATTTATCCAGGCCAGCCATACCCAACACCTTACAATGAAGCCGAGCTAGAACAAGGACAGTATTATCAGCAGGTCATCCACAGAAACCCTGCCCATCCTTCATATGAAGATGTTATCATCCGAAGAGCAGCTGGACCATCTGGGCCATCGGGATCCGAGATACAATTGATGACCGGGATGGATTACCTCGGGCTTCCTGGCGGTCAAGACTATGATATAATGCAACCATCTGAAGAAGCTAGTCAATCAATTGATCCCTCGCTTATGCAGCAAAACCCAGGAGAATTCAATCCCAACCACTCTCCTGCAGACGGTCTGTACTATGATGGACTTCAAGATGATAACAAACACTGGTACAGACAGTATGGACTGGATTCGACTATGTATGATATGTCTGCATACTATGATGGTGAAACAATGGATACCACACATCTCCATGAGGAGGTTTGGGGCGTTGAATCCGCAGAGGGAGCCAGAGAACTCCAGAGATACCTTAACGAATCATGATGAAGAAGTCAATGAAAGCTTCATTGCCACGACGTATGAGTAAACGGAATGATTTTGAATGATATTTGCATCAGACGTTAGAAGGACTCAATAGAATGGTTCGACGGAAGGATTAGATGCATATTTTGGTACAACGGTGTTTGGAATATTAGACATGGCTTTCCCTGGGATTTAAAGAATTTGTTATCCATGGCATTAATGATACCATGTATTTTCCTTGAGATTAGTAGTGCAGACCAGAAGATAGATACATAGAGCCAGGAGTTTCTTAATGTAAAGACAAATTCTTAGTCTTAGTTTAACTAGATCAAACTGAACTACTGAGAGGGGCATTGGGTCATTACATATACATTAGTAATCTTGTGGGATGCTGTCTGAAAAGGTCGGTCATTCCGATGCATTGAAGGGTGGAAGTAGTCCAATATTGAAGAATATCTCTACTTATAATATTATACCACTTTAAAACTCTTCCATCACTAATGAAAATATATCGATCGCGAAACTAGATGTATACGACCAGCTCCAAATTGAATAGATCCCTGAACAAATGTCGTTGAAATAATGTTTTGCGGATCTGATAACTAAATAATTAGACGTTACGTAATTCCGGGACTTTGGAGGCATGGGCATCCTTTTGACATGTTTCTATTTCTAGACACGCGCGCTACTCGTCGCGTTGTCTCAAAAACTCCAGGCGTCCGGCGCGTGTTAATTATTCTTCTCAACAGCCCCCCTTGTCCTTTATCCTGAAACTTTAAACTACAAGGCTGAACAAAGAAGAAAAAACAACTTTCCGAAAATACTTGGAGAGGAGGTCAAACTCATCTTCCTGAAAAAAAAAAACTATAANCTTTTTTTAAAAAAAATGTACGGAGATTTAGGGAACAAGCTTGTAAGAAACAACCCCCCCGCTCAATTTCCCTTTTCAACTCCGCAATACAAAAAGTTGACAATCTTCTTCCCTCCCCCCCACACAGGTGCAACATGCAAAACGGACTCAAAAACTCGAACACCTCCCTCCATACCAAACCGAAATGGTCCGCGCCGTAACGCGAGAAGTGCGAGAGTTAGACAAAGACGTCTCGAATCTCCTCCAATCCTACAACGGCTCCTTCGATCCAGCAGCCGATCCGGCCATGGCCTGCACGCTCCTCGTCGACCACCTCTGCATGCGTCGCAACAAGCGCTGTTTGCTCGCGTACCACCGCACGAGAACGGATAAGCTCGAGGAGATGATCTGGAATGGGACGGATGTGTTGGAGTTGGCGGCACAGCAGCAGCAGCAACAGCAGATGAGGAGTACCACCGGGGAGGGAGGAGGAGGAGGAGGAGGAGGAGGTGGTGTTAGTAGTAGTAGTAGTACGGATTTGGGAAGTCTGGAGGGGAGTAGTAGTAGCTTGAGTCCGGAGGAGGAGGAGTATGTACGGCAGTATAGTGATCTGCTGTCGGCGTATAAGGGCCAGTGGACGGATATTGACTTGACGGGGAGTCTGCAGCCTCCGCGGGATCTGTTTATTGATGTGAGGGTGCTGAAGGATGCTGGGGAGATCCAGACAGAATACGGGTAAGTCGTTTTTTTNCTTCTTTTTTTCTTCTCCTTTTCAAAAAAAGATCCTTACGATTGCGACTACGGCGTGGGTATTGGTACTGACGTGAATGGATGGATGGATTAGTGCTATCAATCTTACCAAGGACTCGCAATTGTATGTCCGTCAAGGAGATGTGGAACGGCTCATTGCACAGGGGTATCTGCAAAAGCTCACCTGATCCGACTTAGCCAAGGGGCAGATCGTGATATAGCTCGGCGCAATAGCCGAGATGCTCTTCAGGACAGCTTTGAGCTTGTTGGAGAGGAGAGGAGAGTCTCATGGGGATCGGGAAGGGAGACTTTTATTGGAGCCTATGGTTGAGCCTAGGCTGTTCAGAGATATAGCGTGCCAGTGTGCCTCTCAATCAGGCACATCACGACCGTCCCTGTACGATACTGTAACCACGCGGCACCGGACAGCTTCCCCAGCATGATATGGTACGTACTTGTAGAGGCGGGGTTGAGGTTTGGTGGGCCTATCATCTACGATCCAGAGGAGACTTTGGCAGGACCTTTGTCTCATGTCGTTACATTACGCTTAGGAGAGAGCCGTACGGGAGCAACTTGGGGAGGAGAAAAATGGCGTTGAAAGCAACGCAACGCAACTGTGCCCCTGGATTCTGCGCGGCTGGCAAGCATAATACTAGCTCGAAGCCATCGGAGAATTCGTAAACCCCCCCCTCCGGATAAAAATCAATCATGTGAAGGGAAGGAAATTTTGCAAGGCACATGCTTTTTTTTGCAGTTGTTGCTGCTGTTGGAGGGTTTATCGAGCTGATCTGCAGCCTACAAGCTACACGTGTGTCTGCCAATTTTTCTCGCCTCCAGGCAAAGGGCGGGGGCGGATTTTGCATCTCACAGGCGCCACCGCGGTGTAATTTAGTTACCGGAGCGGGGTCCAGCGCCCAGTTAGGTCGTTGTGGTAGTGGACTGGGGCCCGCTCCCACCACCCAAAAGGCTCCGGCGAGGGCCTGGAGTCTCCCGTCCCGCTGACCTAGACCCGTTCATCGAAGTGGATGTTGTTGATACAAACATACATACAACACCTTTCATACCATACGACAACTTGAGAAATGTTGTAATGAGCACGTCACTCTCCAGATGTCAATTGATTGTACTACACTGAACTGTACAGTACTGTATGGATTTAAATCAAATGTTCACGGCCTTTCACGAGATGACGCAATGCTGGCCACAGGGTGATGGTGTGATAATCACAGCTATGGGTCTAGACGTGCTTGGGGGGGNATTGCGAAATCCAGCGTGCCCGCTACCGTATATTATTGAAAGACAGGCGGCACCATGTACTGTACACCGAACTGGAAATTTTGGCCATGGATCGTGACCTGAAATCCAACTAGAACCTTAATGAGTGTCTGTGTGTATGTGTGCACATGCGGTGAAGTATAATTAAGACTAGAAAAGTAAGAAAGCTGCTTCTGCTCTGGATGCGTGCATCAGTTCTGGGAGTTGATACGCCTTTCCCCATGCGCCGGACCTGGGCTGCAACACACTCCTACTGTAGGTTTGACTGCAGAAGAGCCGTTGGTATAATTACACGGTACAGTACTGAGTACAGTCCAATAATACTGTGCAGTGTTAATATGCTCCAGGGTGCCCGATCTCTTTTGGAAATCCGATGGAACCGTGGTGGGTGGTTGCATAGGCATTTCAGCCACTGGACATCCTATTCGCCAATGCGGAGCCCGAATCGATCGGTACTTGACCAGAAAAGAGAGCTCTCGCCAGCGTACAGTAGCATTTATTTCGTCCTTACATTAACAAAACCCAAAAGGAAGAAGACGAGAAGCTTTTACGAGAAGCTCGGAGAGACCATTGAATGTGTTGAAAGACAGCTCTTGCTTGTGTTTATATATACATAATGCAGTCCGTTGCACAGCTACTGTAGATGATGAAGAAGACGAGGTTGCTACCAAATCTAGATGGGGGCAAGGCTGGGAGAGAGGCATGTGAGGCGTGAGAGGAGGGCGCGCTCGGCTGCCTCCGTTCAGACAAGTAGGAAAAGCAGGAAACGAAATGCGCGTGAAAGAAAAAAAAATTATTCCCCTCCCGCCCCGCAGCCAAACCTGCACCCAGGCTCTGGCTCAGCTGCATGAACTCTTCCCTGCAGCGATCGTCATTCGCCATTCGCCATTCGTCATTCGTCCATCCATCCATCATTTTTCCAATGTGCCATTTTCTCTGCGGTTGGCCTTATCTACTCACCACCAGCCTGGAGGGAGAAAAAAAGGAGCTTTGGCAGCACCTTTGCTGGTGAAGGCTTAAGTCATAGTCGCAAGTAACGTACGGTACGGTACGGTACGGTACAGTACAGTACAATGTCGCTGCCGTCTTCGGGCTTTGCATCGTCGGGTCCCAGGGCTCGAGCTGCTTCGACACAGTCGCGCTCCAGCCCCAGGAGCATCCCAGGATCGTTCGACTCGCAGCGCAGACCTTCCAATGAGGCATCCGACGCCAACGTCGAGTCTTTTCGAGGTCGCTATGGTGTATCCAGTCCATTGCTGCACCCGTCCGTGGCTTCGGGTCAGAGAGAGCCCACCAGATCCTCGCTGCACCTCATCAATCAAACCCTCCCAGGTAGGAAGACACAAGCTTGGCCCCGGAGCTGGATGATACAAAGTTCGAGTTCTAATTTGGTTCTTAGCAGTTGCCTCAAGCAGCCAGAGAAGCCCAAGGAGTGTTAGGGAAGATACCGCGGATCTAGCAATCTACGCTCTGGCGGATAAGCGTTCTACTCACAGTACATCTCCCTCGACACGACCACGGCCCTACCAGAATTACATGGCATCTTCCTTTGCTTCGGTGGGCGATAGCGATTCAACCTCAAATGGCGAACCTGAAGAGTCATGGCGTAATGTTATACATGAAGTTTCCGAGCCATTGTCCACCGAAAATGGTCATCCGGCGGATAAGTCGCCGGGGACCTCGGTCATCGCAGACATGCTGAGACGCTCTCCACCACTGCCTCAATCATCACTAGTTAGGGAGGAGCAGGAGCAAGCTCAAGCTTCTGAAGAGGAAGCTTCTAAATCCGGGCAAAGAGTTGGATCGGTGGATTTTTTGATACCTGGGAAGAGCCATTCTACCGTCGCCACCAGCCGAATTCCAGTGGAGACTCCAGAGCCGTCCGAGAGCACGCCGTTGATATTCAAGGACGCGACGGATGAATCGCATCCGGATTGGATCCGAGGGGAGCAAGATCTCGAACGGCAGGAAATCAGACGAAAAACACTGTGGCCCAATCTGCAGGATGTGATCTCGTGGCCCAGGCATCAGGGAGCATATTTTCTACAGCTGGTGGCGCATCCTAAGAGGTGGGATCGCAAGGCAATATGGCACAATGCTGTTGTCACACCTGTTGGATACCTGCCTGCTGTCATATTGGGGCTATTACTCAACATCTTGGATGCTTTATCATACGGCATGATCTTGTTCCCTCTCGGCCAACCGATATTCGAGAAACTCGGAGCGGCGGGCATTTCCATGTTTTACGTTAGCTGCATCGTCTCCCAGCTGGTATATTCGTGCGGAGGCAGTATCTTTAGGGGTGGTATTGGATCGGAGATGATTGAAGTCGTGCCTTTCTTTCATAAAATGGCCTTCTTGATCATGTCCAAGGTCGGAGAGGATAATCCCCGCGCCGTCATCGCCACGACGATTACTTCCTATGCTATCAGTTCGGTCATCACTGGTATCGTTTTCTTCCTTATGGGGTCCTGCGGCTTTGGATATATTGTTGGCTTCATCCCCAGACATATACTAATTGGATGTATTGGTGGTGTGGGCTGGTTCCTCGTAGCCACAGGTTTCGAAGTCACCGCCCGCCTAGATGGGAATTTGAATTACGACATTTCTACCTTAAAGAGGATGTTCGAAGCCGACACCTTGCCATTGTGGCTCATACCTTTCGTTCTTGCCATCTTCCTCTACTGGTCGCAGCATAAAATCACCTCAAAATATTACCTCCCTATGTTTATCCTGGCGATTCCGGCCGTGTTTTATTTCTTCGTGCTTTCGATTGATCAGTTGGACCCGGTGAAGCTCCGGGAGAGCGGATGGATCTTTAATGGCCCGGAAGCTGGAGAACCGTGGTGGTACTTCTATACGTTATATGGTAAGCTACGTCTGACACTACAATCCAATCGGTTGGTTTCTAAATAAATAATTACAGATTTCAAACTCGTTCATTGGGACGCGCTGGCAGAGACTATACCTGCCATGTTTGCGCTCACCTTCTTCGGAGTGTTACACGTTCCTATTAATGTTCCTGCGCTTGCGTTTAATGTTGGAGAGGATGATCTGGATCTGGATAGAGAACTCATTGCCCATGGGGTATCTAATGCTCTCTCTGGATTTGCCGGCAGTATTCAGAACTATCTGGTTTATACCAATAGTGTTCTGTTCATGCGGACTGGTGGTGATAGCCGCCTAGCTGGAATTATGCTTGCTATACTTACTGTGGGAGTTTTGGTTGTAGGTCCTGTTATTATTGGATATATTCCTGTCATGATGGTTGGAGTATTGATTTTTGTGCTCGGATTTGAATTGTTTCTCGAAGCTGTGTGGGAGCCTAGGAAGAAGCTGAAGATGCTTGAGTATCTGACCGTACGTATAGCCTTCCCCCATCCGTTTTTGAATTTGTGGATTTAGTGCAGCACAAAACAGCAAGCAAATCTAACATACTCAGGTAATCGCAATCGTCCTTATTATGGGAATCTATGATTTTGTTATTGGTATCTTTGTTGGTATTGGGCTTGCTTTCGTCGCCCTCGTCGTCCAGACATCAAGAGTGCCGGCTGTTCGTGCATCATATTCTGGAGAAATTGCGGGCTCCACCGTGCGCAGAAATGCACTCCAACATCGATTTCTTCGCGATGTTGGGAGCCAAATCCATGTGACAAAGTTGGCAGGTTATCTGTTCTTCGGGACAATAGTCAGTGTTGAAGAGCGAATACGAGGTTTGATAGAGGATGAAGCATTCCATAAGAGGCCTATACGATTCTTGGTATTCGACCTCTGGCATGTCACTGGGATTGACTACTCCGCCGCCGAAGCATTCAACCGTTTGAACCGAGTGTTCGCTCGCAAGGGAGTGACTCTAGTTATGAGCGGAGTTAGTCCAGATGGCCCATTAGCTGCCAGTCTGCGTGCTGTCGGTCTAGGTCAGGATGGCAGCGAAGTAACGCTTTTTGCAGACCTCAATTCTGCGCTAGAAAGTTGCGAGAATGAATTGTTGAAGACTTTCTATGCGAGCAAAGAAGCCCGGACCAGTCGCAATGCACCTTCCGCTCACCTTGATATTCCAGTCCAGCAAGGTGTATCGCCTTTCCACTCGATGGATACGCAATTCAGTTCACCTCGACGAAACCAACTTCATCGTGTAGCCCTAAACCTCAATGAGAATCATGTTGAGACGAGATATAACAACTTCAAAGAACCACTACGGCTTATTCTCCAAACCTTTCAAGGCTTGACAGATAAGAACGAAGATTTCTGGTTCAGAGTCGTTCCGTTCTTTGTTAAGAAGGAGTTCCCCGCGGGCAGCATCCTCTACCACCGAGGTGAACCGGCCAAGGGATTCTACCTCCTAGAAGACGGTATCCTCCGAGCAGACTACGAGTTACCTCAGGGTCGATACTTCGAGAGTATGGTGCCCGGCACTACCTGTGGAGAACTACCATTCTTCTCCGAGACCGATCGCACGGCTACCGTTCTCGCAGAACGTGCTTGCACGGTTTGGTTACTGGATCGTGAGCATTGGGAAGAGCTACAAAAAATTGATTCGGATGTTGCGCAGGAACTGTTGAGGATTTCGTTGAAGTTAACGAGTGAAAGGATGAGTGCTATTACGTCGTATGTATTAACAACTGCTAGATAGGAGTGTTTCAACGTCTTTTTTTTNAGGGTAGCCTATGTTATTTGCATATTGGGCGTAGCTATTAGATCAGATGCATAGCATTGGAGTTGGGACGGTTGGAAAAAAAATTACATGGTTCTATTATTTTCAAGTATGACATTCTTTGAAACTTGAAGTAATCCTACGAAGTAGGACATCGATGATGAAACAGGCGTAACTCGTCCTAAAGGCCTAGCTTCTATACTAAACCACAATATTACCTATCTATCCACTTTTTGGTCAATAAAAGTCATCCCGACTTCCGTCAATTAGATTCCCACTGTACTATAGAATGCCGTCACACCAGCTCTAAACCCTTGTTCCCATTCCCAAACAAATTCCCCTCTATGGCCTGACTCCAATAGTCTTTTCTTCACCCAAATATCCAAACACCCAATCTTATCACCTCCCTCCCTACTAGCCATATCGCCCAGCCCACCATTAGCTCTCATCGTAAAGAAAACCAATGCATCCGAGAACCCCACATCCCACCCCTCGCTATAGAGATGATGCTCAAACCTTTTGCCAGGAGCAGACCTGCTCCAATAGTCCTCGTGCAACTGTCTTGCAGTTGAGGATAGCTGCTGACGCTGCTGCTGTGCACTTTCAGCACGCTGTCTAACCTCCTGTGCTGGGAAAACGAGGTAAGGAGGGGGTGTGATATTCCCCTTTTTAACCTGCTCCGCAAAACCCCATTCACCACCATCCATCCAATCCATCTTGTAAGTCCAGAAAAAGCTGCCTCCAGCCCTCTGCTGCCACTTCTGAGACTGGACAGTCCCGAACTGTCTCACCAGGTCATCTTTCTCTTCCGGTCGAACTCGACCCCATGTTTGGCCATCAAGGACACAACTCCATTCACCGACAACCAACTGGGCTTCTCCTCGATCGAAGATACTCCCCTCTTTTCCATCCAGCTCAGTCAATTCAGACGGTATCCGTGCAATAATCTCCTGGGGAGATAAACTCCTATGCTCATCACTAAACGTATAATACTGATGCACATCAATAATAATCGGGTTCCTCGCCCGCCGATTCCCATCAAGCGCCCGTCGTCCATTCGCCCACCCCAAAGCACGATTCAAATCCCACCCATCACTAACATAAACCGGAATACTCTCATCAACACCCCCAATAGCCGCAATCGCCTCCTCATAAAACTCATACATCCTCTTCGCATTAAAAANCCGCCTCATTCACAACCTGAATCCCAATCACCCCTTCCCTAAAACTCAAATCCCTCCCCACCTCCTCCGCAATAAACCTCAAACACCGAATCGCAAGCTCAACATTCCTCCTCTGCCCCCACAACTCCGCCTTCCCAGACCCAGACCCCGAATGTTCATCCCCATTCGCACCCCCCGGCACAGCATGAAAATCAAGCAACACCCCAATCCCCGCACTCCTCGCCCTCGCAACAAGCCTCTTAACCGCATTCCACGCCCCGGCATACACATCCATCACACGACCATCATCCCCAAACGGTGTCCCAGCGCACAAATCCCGTCTCCCGAGCGTGAAATACCCGATGGGAAGCCGAATACTCGTGCATCGCGCCTGGGTGACGAGGAAGTCGAGGTCCGCGTCCGTGAGGGCTGATGTCCAATGGTCTTCCCACTTCGCGCGCGTGGCGTCCAGGCCGTTGGATGCGAGGGAGGAGCGCACGGCGTCGAGTTCGGAGGAGCCGGTGCAGGAGGGGGGGAACATGGAGGGGTGGAGCCATTTCTCGAGGACGAAGATGGAGCCGAGGTTTGTGCCGTTGTGGTAGCGGTACTTGAGCAGGTCGAGGGTTGTTGGGGGGNTGGATTGAGGTTGGGTGAGAGAGTTGAGGGGTTAGGGGTGGTAGTGGGGACTGTTGTTGTTGTTGGTTGGTGGGAAGGCTGAAGGAGAAGGCATCATTATCCGAGAGGACGGATTTGGCTTTTGAGAACAATTTCTTCATGGTTGTTGGAGATTTGGGATCATTTGATTGTTGACGACTCTTTTGAATGATGGATTTGCTATTTCATTTTCTTATTAAATATACGTTGGCAATTGGGTTTCGTCTACTCAGATCTGACCTTGGCAGCGGGGGGACCACGCGTCATACGCAATGTCAGCCTTGCGAGATGGTGCACGTACCAACAATGGAGGGGAGGTCGCAATTCTCAGCCTTGCACTAACATGGAAGAGGTCATAACAAATCAACAAGCGGAGTCCAATCTGGAGCGCTACGGATAATGAATGATCTAGCGTAGTTTCTATCATCGTATTTCGAATTTTTGCAGCATATGAAAAAACCTATTTAATTATCGAGATAAAACTCGACCGAACTTGTTTACTCGTGACAAATTCCACAAAAATATACCACCTTTTGTCAGTAATGAGGAAAAGCATACCAAAATGCCCAAACTGTTGTGTTACAACAAGATGCTGGAGCAAGGATGCAAGACTGTTCCACCAGTATGACCAGCAAAACCTACAACGCCAGGAAATTTAGAAACCCCGATAACGCCGTGATCAGCTTCAAAAATTCGAGCGTCAGCTTACGCGCTAAGTAAGTCCTTAACACTCATTCCTCTTCCGCTGGCACTTCCAGTAGTGCCTCTTCGATCAGTGTTGAGCATAAGAAGGGCCGCTGTCGCTTCTTGGTCCAAATCCCTCTGAGGTAGTAAAGCAGGGCTTGTTAGAGCAGATCCAACCTGTACACCACTTCTTGGATAGTCATAAGCAGATGGCCCGAGTGCAGGAGAGGTAGTAGATGATGCACTGTAACTATAGTGACGGTGATCTGTTGAAGCAGACGAGTATGATGCTTGACGAGAACGGGATTCTTGCGGTCCTAGAGCTGGAGATACAGAGAACTGGTGGGTGTTGGCCATTGGTGTGCTGTAGCTTGTTGAGTGGCTGTCCGAACCCTCCATCTCGACATCTTCATCCTTTTCTTGTGGCTGGTAGTTGTTGTGTGGGCTGTATGATCCCCGGGACTTGACCGCGGGCGGAGGAGCAAATTCACCTGTCGTTGCTGGAGCATCGGTGCGAGCATTCTCTACTTTCAATTTCGCAACACAGTCTTCGAGATAACGGATATAATCGATCGAAGCCTATTTCCATGGTTAATTAGAGAGCTCTATCAACATTCCCAAAGACCTAGCTCACTTGTAATATAGCCAACTTATGCATCTCTCCTGTACAGGCTGGAATCATATCCTTTAATACTCCGAACTCCTCATTCATCTTGGACCTTCGTCTGCGCTCAATCAGGCTATGTGCTGTCTTGCGAGCAATCTTTCTTCCAGCAACACTAGTCGAAGAAGGCTGCTTCTTCTTGGGAGCAGCCGTAGTTTTGCCATTGTTCTTGCTGCCATCTGCCGGCGCCTCTACAGGCTCTTCGGCTTGTCCTCGTGGCTTCATTTGTATGATCTTTCGAGAACGCGTGGGTGGTGGAGGCAACGCGAATGTGTCTTTGGCAGGAGCTTGTGCAACAGATGATCTTCGTCGAATCTTGACCATTTCGCTAGCAGGGAGAGCTGGAGAGATTGGTGAGGTGGGGTGGTATGAGGAGGCCGACGAGGACTTCTGCGACGCGGTGGAGGAGACCGACTCAGCTCCAGATATCGCAGGCGGGGGCAGCTCAAAGGACATCTGCAAGCTGGAGAAGTGGGAGCCATCCTTCCCTTTGATCTCTGTAGATGACCCTGGAGTCGGAGGAGGTTCTGGTCGAGGCATTGCGAAAGTCAAGTGAGCGCAACTCACGGGGGATGATATTAATGCCGTGCGAGGCCTGGAGATGATTGTACGCGGAGCAGAAAAGCAATATGGGGGGCTGAAGACGAGATTGAAGAAAGGATATTGAGAAATAAATGTGAACAAGAACACGAGATATGAAACCCGAAAAGCGCCTTGTGCAAACCCTCACCTCCAACCTACAAGAAACAGAGGAGGTCCCATGGCTTGGACCCTTCCACCTTCGTGGGAAAGCAACCTCTTCCCTCAGCAGCGATATGCCCTTTGGGGATCAGGAAATGTCGCGTGCTCCAAATGATAGGTCTGGCATGCCCATCGCGGAAAGAGCCAACGGGGTTGAAGCATTGGACAACGTGCATCGCCACGGGAAGAGCACGAGCACCAGCCAGGTACCCAGGTACCCTTTTAGCCTGATCCAGGCGCTGCACAGGCCGTGTCACGTGAGACACGTGATCTGTGGTATCTACCACCGCTCTGAGATTATCCGGATAATCCCCTCTACCACAATACTGTGGTAGTATTACAATATTATTACTGTACAGTATCATCGGGATATGAACCGGTTGATACTCGCACCGTTACATCTGGGAATATCTCGGTGTGTGTGCTTGACTCGCGCATTTGCACTGGCTCAAGACAGGCAATTGTCGCAACAAAAACGCGTGGTGCATTACGAAGGGGAGATTGTTGCTCGTAAGGCTGAGTGATACTTCGACGGGTCAAACACCCCCTTTGAGGTCTCTGGATTTTGCTGACTGGCTTTAATCTTCCGATGAACTCTCCGCGGAATCGCCCTGCTGACCATGCCGGAATCCAGAGTGTGGCTGTTGCTGCTTCCTTTGCCGCATGCATTCGCGGGGGATATCGCTATTAAATGGAGGCTTTCGAAATCCTCTCTTCTAGTCTACTGTATTGTTTGTTGCTGCGGGTTATTTATAATTGCTGTTTTAATCTGACGAGTGGGTTCAATATATCAATCATATCTTCCATCTTACTTGGTATGTTTGACAATATAAGTCACGAGTAAGTTTGTCAGGTATTGTATTGTCGCCTTCTTGCAAAGCTATGTGCTTCTAGACACCAGTATCATAAGTTCTAATGATCCACACATACTGAATACGTGCTATCCGAAAACTGAATACAAGTGTAGCAAATAAACGCCAACGGTGGTATATGCTTTGATTTGCACATTCCAAGGTTCTCGAAATGTCATGAGCATATACTTCTGCGATAGGATGAGCACATCTTCTTTGGCCTTCTTGTCGTCTAGCGATTTATCTAAAGTTAAGCATATTTAATCAAATGCCTTGTCCATGCAATGTGGATAAGGGAATTGAAAGAACAGGCTTCGAACACCCTGTAGCTGGGTAATGCTATCGTACTGCCAATCGATATTTTTGTCAAGGGTCTACGGTGGATATATAGAGCTTATCGATACTGTAGTTATCAAAACCCCCCACCTCTCCTCTACGCAGCGCCTAAGAGACTATTTTAACTCTTTACTTCAATATAAACTACAGTACTGAAGTACTCCGTGCAATTCGAGTATTAATTATGCACTCTCACCTGAGAAACGCGTGGACACCGGGATGACTTAATCCTTTATGCAACAAGGGTACGCTGTACAGCGGGGATGTGTCGTATTGCTAGGCAACCGAATAAGGGACAATTCTGAGCTCTACCACCTCGATCCTTCGAATGGACACCACGTAGTTCATTACTTCCTTCCTCATAAAAGGACCTGCGGCACTCATATCTAATTGACGATCAATTGATTATTTTCCTTCATTCAATGCCAATCCTACCTCTCCAATCTTGAAAGTTTCCCATTATGTCTCGACCTTACGATGATTTCATCCACGTCTCGGCGCCTGGGGGAAGCTCCGGGTCAGGAGTACCGGGAGCTTACTTTGCAAATACAGATGGCAAACGAATCTTCACTGAAGGATTAATTGTCAACTCGATTCGGACTCACCACCCAAAGCATCATTTAACGGTCCATCGGGCCAGCCAGTGTAACTTGGTAGCTTATGCAGACGCCCATACGAAAGAAGTAAGCTACAAAAGTCGCGACGTAGATCAACTACTTATAGAGAGAGCGTTTATCCCTCCATCGCGAAGATATAATGACGAGACCGGAGGAGTATTTGTGGAGAATGTGGCGTTTGGTTGTTATGATTATACCTATCAAGGCATCACTTTCTTGATTTACGTCGTTGATGGGTGGGATGGGACGATGATGTTTTCAAAGAACAATTACATTCTTCTTGGACCGACAAAGGATGGAGAGGATCTGACCACAGAACAAAAAGGAGCCGCCCAAAAGTCGACAGATGCGTTGATTGAAGCCTGTAGCAATTGGGAACAGGAGCTCCATGACGAGGTTTTGGTGTTTGATGGTGGCTTCTGGCAGAAAAATAAAGAGCTGTGGCAGAATGTGCAAAAAGCGAGTTGGGACGATGTCATTCTGGATAAGGAGAAGAAAAAGTCCATTATCGATGATGTGATTGGGTTCTTTGACGGTGAAGACCGGTATACTCAATTTGGAGTTCCCTGGAAGGTATGTGATAGATTGATTTTTAGTTAATATTTACTAACCCAATCAATCATGCAGAGAGGAGTTATATTCTATGGTCCTCCCGGGGTAATACTATTCCCTTTCTCTCCAATATAGCCTTACTAACTTGGTAACAGAACGGCAAGACAATCTCAACAAAAGCCCTTATTCATGACTGCTCCAAACGGACTAGCCCAGCCGTTGAGACACTCTATGTGAAAAGCTTTCAAAGCTGGCAAGGACCAGAAGCCAGTATACGCCAGATCTTTCTTAAGGCTAGGCAAATGGCTCCGTGTCTGTTGATCTTTGAAGACATAGATTCCTTGGTGAACGTGAGTGTCCGGAGTTACTTTCTCAATGAAGTAGATGGACTAGAATCAAACCATGGCATTCTCATGATTGGCAGCACTAACCACCTTGAGCTGCTTGACCCTGGAATTGCCAAGCGACCGAGCCGTTTCGACAGAAAGTATCTCTTTGATAATCCAACTACAGAGGAGAGAACCTTGTATTGCGAGTATTGGCGCAATAAGCTGAGACACAACAAAATGGTTGAGTTCCCGCAGATCATGTGCGCTAGGATTGCAGATATCACACAAAACTTCAGTTTCGCATATATGAAAGAGGCCTTCGTCGCTGCGTTGCTAGTAATTGTGGCAAAAGGTGATGAGCCTAAAACTTTTAGGTACCAGAGAGACGAACTGGAAGGCAATCTGCTGTGGGAAGTTATTCAGCAGCAAATAAAAGCTTTGAGAGAGGAAATGGAAGAGGAGACTGTTGAGGGCAGCCGCCTCGATATGGTGAGTACAATAGGCTCAGAATTGAATGCTATCCAGCATAATCGGAACCCATGGCCAATGAACATATCCGCAAATACTATACCTAGGTATAGGTAGATAGCAGGACCTATTTTGAGACTGGAAATTCGGGTATTGTATGGGTGAAGATATTAGTATTATGGATTATTTATGTAGTTTAGTCTGGATAATGCAAAAGACAGGGTATCATCAATCCAAGCACAAATAGATCCACCCAAAAGTACACCTATTCATCATCGAGGATACTGCTCGCCAGTGGACCGAAGAAAGGTACTTCGCACCTATAGAATATTAGATTACCAATTAAAAGGGCTTGGATTTTGGTTAAATACCTATCAAGTGTATCGGCTATTGAAAAATAATTAGCATCAGCGAAATGACATGGGCTAGGAATATTGATAAGGAAAACATACCGTCTCTATATGCTCGCATAGTCAGATACCCAATCAGACCCAAGTCACCCAAAAAAATCAACCACGAAAAGAATGAAGACCATGAGAAGATGAGATGCAGGACGAAAACCGCCGTGAAAAGCAACGCTGACTGCCAGGCATGGAACCTAGAGATAACATGATTAGCACCCTAATACTCCAACACTTCGCTTTAATAAGATAAGATCTTATATGCACCTGACATAGTCACTCTTATGCTCCATAATCAGTAACAATACCCCACCAGCAGGCGGAAGCAGCAAATAAGCCAAACAAGCTTCATAATCCAGTCGTATGGGCAAACTGGTCTCGAACTCATTCAGTCTTTCTCTGCCGCCATCTAAATCACCTGCTCCTGCTGCATCATTTCTATGCTGGCCAAAGGAATCGTTGCCAAACCCCGTGGGAGCGGACTCGTCAGCAGAGACCCATGGGTTCGAGGTAGGCTTTGGCGCGTTCACGGGTGATGATAGTGGTGGTGGGGAGCGGATCTTGGGGGAGAAGGAACGACGACCTTCAACAGATTGGCGGCCTTCAATAGGAGGAGGGGAGAATGCACGGGTCGTTTCTGGAGACTGGTCTTGGTACGGTGCGAAATCCATGGCGACGTGGATGGAGGATTGGACGTTATCGCATTTTAAGTTGTTAGGTGACCATCAAGGCGTTCTGGCGTTGTCGCAAGAGTAATAATAGCTACTCACGAGGTCAAGAGCTACGAGGTCCGCCCATAGTATCTATGCCTCAGGCACTAATGACGAAAGAGGTAGTCTGGCATGTGAGTCTAGCTTTAATATTCCTGATTTCTTAACTATGTATGTTTCATAATCTTAATCAGATTTGAAAAGTAGGACTGGCTATCTAAACATGGGATCCTGTGTGCGGAAATCTTCGGTTGAAGATATTAAACGCTAAAGGAAGGAGAGCCTCCTGTATGAACAAGAAGAATAAGAACCCGGCCAAAGTATACAAGCTATTTCTTTCCTTTGTCCGTAGTACCATGCTTGTAGAATATTTCAATCTTCCCACGCCGGAGAAGGAGAAATCCATGTACAACTCCATTTCAAACCCGATGTAACCTGTTCCTCTGCTTTCGTCATTCGTCACTCATCGAAACTCCAACGCGCTATAACACCCACGATCTTCAACATGTTTCAGTTCTAATTGCTGGAATCTAGTATATAGTGTTAGCAGATTGTATAATAGATGGAACGTTTTTTTCTTCAACACATACTTTTCGCTCTTAGCATGGAAGTAAATACCACTAACTGTGCCTTGAATCTGATTAAAGCAAATATAATAAAACCCCTCAAAGCTGGCGCCACTGATCGTTAGAACCCGATGATCGGGCACTAGGAAACGTTCCTTCCATCGCATGAAGATATTCTCTTTTTGTGCTAGGTTTGGAATATAGACACTGCCTTTTCTCGCCTGCTTCTGATATGGACGAAACGCCGAGAATTTGGCCCAGTGTTGCAAATCAACCTTATCGGTTGATCCCCAGTCCTGATGTTGGGTAAGAAATGAGTATTTGGAACCTATTATTTCGCCTTCGAAGTATGTAGTAAGTGTTGGGTGATCTTCTGTAAGGCCTATATTTGACACCGCATAGATCAGCTACGTCCATCCACTCAATAAATACATATCTCAATTCAGAGTGGTAGCTTACCTTGAATGCGAAGATAACCGCAGAGGAATGACTCTCTCAAGTCGACATGCTTTATCTCCACTTGAACATCATAAACTTGACGCTCAGATTGTTGAGTACCGTGAAATTTGCTACCTGCACGCATAAAACATGAAGGGGATGATGGGATAAGCTAGATGGTGGATCAACATTGAAACAGCAGGATAGAATGCACTTTTTACATACCCGTACGTAGGAGAAATCATGTCCACTGGAAGGTGAGTGTAAGGCAGTGCCAGCCAGGGATGATCTTTCGCTTTCCTCTTGTTTGTCTCTCTCGGTACTCATGGGAGACAACATCTCTGGAGCGGCTAGTTCCTCATCGATATCCATCTGTTTTCTGTTTTGGGGAGTGTCACTGCGTCGTACTGTTGCACTGGCTGGTGACGAGTCAGACGGGGGTGTTTGTTGTTGGTGTATTTGCGGCGATGTGACAATCACATCACTTTGAGTACTATCTGTTTCGACGCCGGCCCAGCTGGGTCTCTCGTCGTCAGGTGGGCATGAGGTGTGCGTTGACGGTACTTGACGTGTATTCTCGTCGTTAGGAGAAGGTGTGGGCATCGTGGTCGCGCCCGCGCCGGCCAGGCTAGAAGAGGGAATTGGAGGTCTAATGATACAAGTAAAAGAATGAAAATAATGAAGCGCTTGACAATTAGATGGACATGGTCGTTATTGTGAGAATATTATCCATCGGATGGAGATAATTGATACGGGAGGCCATGACCGATGTAGCCTTTCTCCCCAAGCGAACATCGCATCCACCCCTGTTTCTGCACTAACGCCCTACGTTATCGCGCGGATCAGAAGCCGAGGGTACTGTATCTGGTGTTGTCTTTAAACACTATTTAAACACTGTTAACTCTTACATTGAATGCAGCAAATGTAAGTGAATAATAGCACGGCACATCTAAAATCATTGCTGCCTGTTAAAGCGATCTTTATGCAAAGATGTCACTGCGTCAGATATAATTCTAGTGCAACTAACTGAGTAAAAGTAGAATGCTTTTGTGATTCTATGGTATTCCTTTCCTGCATTTTGTAACGCCAGACTCCGTTGTATGACCCCACCTCCAATGAAGAGTCCTTTAGATGGGCTTGATCTTAAAGTGCAAAGCTATGAGGGAGAATACCAGCGCTTTTAAATCCTGAACGAGATAATAGAACACTCGCAGGCCCTCCGGATCCTGAGACTCTGTCACATCAACTAGTGAACCGATCTTGGCGGTCTGACAGGCACAGTCAGTATAAACTTAGTAATAACGATTGTATCTCTCTTACTTCGAATGAAATGTGTTCATTTCCAAGCCTTATTTCAAGCTCTTGGCGTCCATCTTTGTTCTTTTGAGGCCATTTACTATCGTCTTCTCTATGTTGTTGTAAGCTAGTTACTCTAAAATATATCGCATTGAGGAACACATACTTCATGATCTCGCTGGTCTTGATAATCCGTTTGATTTCCTCGACAAGTAGAGAGCTCACGCACACTAACTCATATAATTCATTAGAGGATAATAATGCGCCCAAGGATCAATAGCAACGTACTCTCTTTTCGGATCAACGAGTCATTTCGATAATTGGAATTGTTGGCATATCGTGCAGATGCACTCCTCCCATCACCAAGTACCCTAAAATCAAACTCTAGTATGATATCGTTAGGCTGAGTATCCAAAGCATATTTCTGTATACTGACCAAGAAATTCGTGACCGTGCCGGCCTTGATGTCCTGAGCTATGAAAGGTTTAGAATATGCTATATGCCATCATCTTAGGACTGCTTACTAGTAACGAAGATAGAACGGTTCATTTGAAGCTGCCATCGCGACAGTTTGAATGAATATCTCAAATTTGTAAAGAGGCTAAACTTTGGATGTCACGACTTGCTTTGTAGAGTTCAAGGATGGTGGGGTTTTTCCTGAGGCAACAACGCTAAAACCTTGGGGCCACATTGGGGCCCAGAGCATCTCCTTCAGGGCGAACACCTATGTTAATTCCTATCAATTATGCTCTTCTGATGTGCCACTCTCCCACGCGTTCCACAAAACGTGCCCATCGCTCAGTGGCAGTCTCCTCAATTTTGACTGTCTCCCTACAGGTCCAGTTAGCATCCTCCTCTTAGGAGGAGAAACACAGCACCACCAAAATAATATCTAACGAAACCTTCATAATCCAAAAAGTCGGGAATACTGGGCAGCTATATACAACTTGGAATAATTCACAATGGCGTCCTTTCTGGAACATTCGTATAGTTTGGTGCATATGGACAACGCCGCCGATGTCCCTTCAATGTCTGAGCTACGGACGCAGTTGGAAAAGGGGACTGATGAGAGCAAAGTGGACACCATGAAGCGCATTCTTACGATCATGCTAAATGGAGATCCCATGCCTCAGCTGCTGATGCACATAATCCGATTTGTTATGCCTTCTCGCTACAAACCTCTTAAGAAGCTTCTTTATTTTTACTATGAGATATGTCCTAAGCTTGATAGTAGCGGGAAGCTTAAGCAAGAGATGATTCTCGTATGGTAGGTAGCATCTTAAAATTCTCCTAATAAAGCCCTGAAGCTGAATTACTTTATAGCAATGGTATTCGAAATGATCTTCAACACCCCAACGAATATATTCGCGGTAACACACTACGATTCTTGTGTAAGCTCCGTGAATCCGAACTCATCGAACCTCTTCTATCTTCCGCCAGATCGTGCCTCGAGCACCGCCATGCATATGTTCGCAAAAATGCAGTATTTGCGGTGGCTTCTATTTATCAACACTCGGAAAGCTTGATTCCTGACGCCCCTGAGCTCATTGCTACCTTCTTAGAGGGGGAAAGCGATCATACCTGCAAACGCAATGCATTTGCAGCGCTTACTATGATTAGCCATGAGAAAGCTTTAGCATATCTAAGCAGCGTCTTCGATGGAATCCCGAGCGCAGACGAATTGCTGCAGCTGGTGGAACTAGAATTCATTCGGAAAGATGCTTTGCAGAACTCACAAAACAAAGTATGCAGAGTTCACATCCCTCTTAAAATCCTCCACTGACAAATATAGGCGCGCTATTTACGATTGATTTTTGATCTGCTGGAGGCTGGAGCTACCACAGTGGTGTATGAAGCGGCATCATCGCTCACCGCGTTGACGAGCAACCCGGTTGCTGTTAAAGCCGCGGCTTCTAAGTTCATTGAGCTGAGCATAAAAGAAGCAGATAACAATGTTAAGCTTATTGTGCTTGACCGGGTGGATGCTTTGAGGAAGAAGAATGAAGGTGTCTTGGATGATTT
The DNA here is from genome assembly GCA_002812745.2 of Scytalidium lignicola. NCBI lineage: Eukaryota > Fungi > Ascomycota > Leotiomycetes > Scytalidium > Scytalidium lignicola. Next base: position 141,733 of record NCSJ02000041.1, on the reverse strand, counting down.
GACAATGGAAATCCTTCGTGTTCTGTCGAGCCCAGATATTGATGTACGACGAAAGGCCTTGTCCATTGCAATGGAAATGGTATCAAGCAAGAATGTTGAAGAAGTGGTGTCACTCCTAAAGAAGGAATTATCAAAGACGGTTGACCAAGAATACGAGAAGAACAGCGAGTACAGACAGCTACTGATCCACGCAATACACCAGTGTGCTATCAAATTTTCCGAGGTCGCTGCTAGTGTTGTTGGTTCTTTAATGGACTTCATTGTAGACTTTACCAACACCTCTGCAGTCGACGTGATCTCGTTCGTTAAGGAGGTAGTCGAAAAGTTTCCTAAACTTCGACCTTCGATTGTGGAACGTCTAGTTTCAACCTTGAGCGAGGTCAGAGCAGGAAAGGTATATCGTGGAGCTCTGTGGATCGTTGGAGAATATTCTCTTGAAGCAAACGATATTAGGGACGCATGGAAACGAATTAGGACAAGCTTAGGTGAAATACCAATCCTGGCATCAGAGCAACGACTTCTGGACGAGGCTTCAGATGGGAGTGAGGAGCAGAAAGATAAAGAACAAGTTAATGGTCACTCGAAATCAGCCCCAACAGGTTCACGCAGAGTTCTTGCCGATGGTACATACGCGACTGAGAGTGCCTTGACAAGTCAATCAGCCGCTACTGCCAAATTAGAAGCTGTTAAGGCAGCTCAAAAGCCGCCATTAAGACAACTTATTCTCGATGGTGACTATTATCTAGCCTCTGTACTCTCGTCGACCCTTACGAAGCTTGTCATGCGTCATTCAGAAATTTCTAAGGATGCCGCTCGGACAAATGCGTTACGTGCTGAAGCCATGTTGATCATGATCTCCATCATCCGAGTAGGCCAGTCACAGTTTGTGAAGGCACCAATTGATGAAGATTCTGTTGACAGGATAATGTCATGCATAAAGGCACTTGCCGAATTTGCGGAAAACAAGGATCTCGAGACCATTTTCCTAGAAGATACACGAAAAGCTTTCCGTGCGATGGTTCAAGTCGAGGAGAAAAAGAGAGCTGCCAAAGAAGCAGTTGAGAAAGCCAAAACTGCAGTTCAAGTTGACGATGTTGTCTCTATTAGACAACTGGCAAAGAAAAACTCTGGCGATGGTACGGATGAGATAGAGCTTGATCTTGAAAAGGCAACTGGCGGCGACTCTGCTGTTGAAGACCTGTCTTCAAAACTCAGTCGTGTCGTGCAATTGACCGGTTTCTCTGATCCAGTATACGCCGAGGCATATGTGAAAGTCCATCAATTTGATATTGTTTTGGATGTACTACTTGTCAACCAGACAACTGAGACTCTTCAGAACCTCTCAGTTGAATTTGCTACACTTGGCGATCTCAAAGTTGTTGAGCGACCGACTACCCAGAATCTTGGTCCTCACGATTTCCAGAACGTTCAGTGTACAATCAAGGTATCATCAACAGATACCGGTGTCATATTTGGCAATGTTGTATATGACGGGGCCAGCTCCACTGAGAACAACGTTGTCATTCTGAATGATGTTCACGTGGACATCATGGACTATATCCAGCCAGCAGTCTGCACTGAAACTCAATTCCGCACAATGTGGACCGAATTCGAATGGGAAAACAAGGTCAACATCAATTCAAAAGCCAAGTCACTAAGAGATTTCTTGAATCAGCTAATGGCTTCTACGAACATGAGTTGTCTCACACCAGAGGCTTCTTTGAAAGGCGATTGTCAATTCCTAAGTGCCAATCTCTATGCACGAAGCGTATTTGGTAAGTTCTTGGTTCTTTACGAGACGATCTATATAGCTTGCTAACTTTTCCCAGGGGAGGACGCACTTGCAAACCTTAGCATTGAAATGGAAGGGGAAGATGGGCCAGTAACCGGATTCGTCCGAATTCGAAGCAGATCCCAAGGTTTAGCACTCAGTCTTGGGTCCCTCAAGGGGCTAAATAAGGCAGGAGAGGTGGCTGCTTGAGAATGCAAATGACGATTTGGTTACTGTATGGTTGATGTCAACAAATCCAACATAGCTGCCCAGGTAGATGATACGATTTCTAATGAATCTAACAGCGGAACTAGGACGCCGCTGCAAAATGGAGTAAGGGGGCACAGCAAATGCTGGTCTAATGTAAGCGCTCAATTCTTGTGAGTATGCCATCATCATGATTGGCGGTGAAAAGCAAGTAGAGTTGTATAGACTTGGGAAATTATTTGCAAATGAAGACTTTGAACTCTTTGATTCTAGTTAGCATGTCTTAGTACAACCAAGCCTACGTGCACCCTGGAATTATTTCAGTATGAATTACGGGGTTGTGCGGAGTCCATGGGGTGAGGACTCATCATCCTTTTCTACATGCTCATCCGATTATCTGCTCGGAAGCCTAATTATTGCGTCCTCCTTCGTATAAGTCTGAATAATTCACCAGTTTACGGTCTATGTGTACTGTATACATCTAAGCTTTTGTTATATTTAGCGGGACCAACGTTTATAGAAATCAGAAATGCAAAGCCTGTGATATCTGTTGAGATTGCCAAGTCACATGTAATACCAATAATCCAGCGGACTTTTGAGTTACGCCGTATCGGAAAATTAATTTACAGCCTCGGAACATGCTTTTTACCCATAGGTGGCAATCTCCACATCTACGGGCATTAGCTGGCTTGTGAGGTGTCCACTAGAACGTCTCATAAAGGCATAAAAGCCACTCTCCCCGCTAGGGTCCGCGCGGACGCGGACGCGGAATTGGCGGAACGTCTTCACTGCCAAAATATTGTCAGATACCTCGTCCTACTACCGACAAGAGACTCACGCTTTATATCGCTTCGAGTTTTGTTTTCGAGGCAGAATGCCTAAGTTAGTAAAGCATTATCAAGTTTCATTAAATTAATTATGGTGTCCGAAAATCCATTTGTTGACCCGCACGACCCGCTACCTTCATCTGATCAACGCCCAAGAGAGAGTCCATTCGCAATGGAAGCAACCCTTACTGTCGGGAAGACAGCAACATTGACACTGGGAACGGATGCTCTATTGGCATTAGGTACGCCACATGTTCTATTTCGTATAAGTATTTTTTCTAACGCTAGAACCAGATGAGGAACGCGAGGGGGGCGGATTTGCGAGCGCAATCCAATGTTGCGGCCTCTCAAGCAAATGTATGAACCACTTGACTCGAAATACAAGCTGATATTACTTGCTTACAAGAAGTAACAAATAGTTAACACACTCTCGATCCCATTCTACAACATTCTGTGGGCAGAGCTAGTCGGTTCCGAACTTTCTATCCAATATGCTTCGCCAGTGTCCAAAAATGTCGTCAAGAGTACCGAATTAAAATATGACCTAGAGGGCCTTGGACTTGATGTGGTACAACCTTGGATATCTCAGCTTTTGGATAAATCATATGGGGAAGCACAACAACAGAAACGTGCGCTGGTTCTTGTCAATCCCCATGCCGGAAAGGGTAATGCTGTCAAATGGTATTACAATGATGCGGAGCCTATTCTCCAAGCAGCAAGATGCAAAATCGACGTGATTATAACCAAACACGGTGGAGAGGCTGTTGATATTGCTAATAATATGGATATTGACGCGTTTGATATCGTCGTTACATGTTCTGGTGACGGCCTAGCGTACGAAGTTTTCAATGGCCTTGGGAAAAGGGCAGATGCTAGGAAAGCATTATCAAAGATAGCCGTCACCCATATTCCCTGTGGAAGTGGAAATGCTATGAGCCATAACCTGTATGGAACGAATAGCCCTAGTATCGCTGCATTAGGAATCATCAAGGGAATCCCAACCCCATTGGACCTCATCTCAATCACCCAGGGAGACACCAGGACCCTTAGTTTTCTCTCCCAGTCTGTCGGTATAATAGCTGAATGTGACCTGGGTACTGAGAATCTCAGATGGATGGGCTCGGCAAGATTTACTTATGGCTTCCTAGTGAGACTATTTGGCAAGATTTGCTATCCATGTGACCTGGCAGTCAAGGTGGCAATAGAAGATAAAGCGTCTATCAAGGAGCATTACCGGAAGGAACTGGAGAGCACGGTGCCAACTAGTGAACGTAGAGGTAATAAGTATCCGTTTGACGATGACTCTTCTGCCACAAGTACTTCCGGTGCTAGTAGCAACGATGAAGGCCTACCGCCTTTGAAATATGGCACCATTAACGATAAGCTTCCAGATGGATGGGAATTGGTCCCTTATGACAAATTAGGTAACTTCTATTGCGGCAATGTAAGCACTCCCAGTCGCTTTAGACGGTTCACAAGCTAATTGTACCAGATGGCATATATGACTGCTGATACAAACTTCTTCCCCACTACGCTACCAAATGATGGACTCATGGATCTCATCTGTATCAACGGCGATATAAGCCGCCTATCAGCTGTGTCAATGATAGCTTCAGTGGAAAACAGCACTCTGATCGACTTAGACGTGGTGAGCTACCGCAAAATCCTTGCATATCGTATCATACCCAAGAACCAGAAAGATGGTTATATTAGTATAGATGGAGAGCGTATTCCATTCGCACAATTCCAAGCCGAAATCCATAGAGGGCTTGGAACAGTACTTACAAAGTCAGGGAACCGGTATGAACAACGGGGACCTCCTTGAGCCGTTTGTTTCTAACGGCGTTGGATTTTATAGAATTTCGTTGCTAAATGATACCCAAAGTCGAAGAGCCGTACATGACTTAAAGGTAAATTTTGGTGTCGGGTGTTTATGTCTTATGTATTTACATTTCAAAAAACTTTTCTCAAAACGCCTTGCCCGTGATGCCATGAATGTCCTCGACATAATTGTTCCATCCAAATAATTGAAACCCAAACTCAAATAATATTAATCGTCAAAACCCTCCCAGTCATTTCTAGTGCCACCGTCTTGCTCACCCTCCTCATTATTCTCAGCTTTCCTGTTGCTAGGAAGTCTGTCATCTTCTAAAGCTTCTCTGGATTTTAACCTCACAGGCTTAGTAGGGCTAGATTTTGCTAGCTTCCGCAGAGGTTGCAGTAATTCATCTAACGGCACTTCAGACTCGCTGTCCTCAGACAATGCACCCGCCCTCTCAAGTTCATCAATGTAAACATCAATAACGTGGAACCTCATCCCATTTGGAATTCTCATATCATCCACATTACAGGGAAGCTCCTCTAGCAAAGCAATATGCTGGCCTAAAATTTCCTTGTCCCATTTTGAATTGCTAACAAGTTTGAAAGTGGCACCAATATAACGTCTCGTAAGCAGTAGGAACTTTTCCATCCTCAAAACGTCAATATTCGTCCATTCCCGCTGCATCGTCTGCCAATATGCTCGTAGGAAGGGAATAACTGTCTTGTCTGGTAAGACGAACACGAGATCGGCTAGCGAGTCTGCAAGAGCTTGCTGTGTACGTGGACGATCGGACATCCACATGCAATAAAATAACCCTTTCCATAGCTTGAGCAGTTCTAGAGGGGGGAGATCACGGTGTCCAGATAGATAAGTTCGGAGGGAGTCTAGAGCTTTGTCCCGAGTAGGTCTATCTGTAATGTAGGTTAGAATCGCTTTTACCAGTGATGATATCGGTTAACTTACCATTTGCTGCGAGCTCCTTTACGAAAGGAGTCTGTTTAATATCAGAAGCCATTGCGAATTGTGGCCTACTTATGAGACTTTCGTAGATCAAATTATCTGGAAGGGGAACTTTATCACGAAACTTTTTGGGGTCTGTGCACGCAAGGCTGACAGCCCCGTCCCTTGACCATTTTGACGCTAAACCGCAAACGTCCTTTTGCGACCAGTCAACGAACGCAAGGCTAGATGTCTCTTTCTCCTTTGTCAACTGGGCGACAAAATCTACGAAGTTATAAAAATAGGTTTTGTGCATGTATATTCTACTTCTCTAGCAGTATTGAGATATTTGTATCTATCCCATCTATGAAGTTTCAACTTATAGATTGCGAGGATGCGTTCCAGCAACCACTTTACAAGCCTATTTAGACGCCATTTCGAACGGCATGATGAGGATTCTAAGGTTAGCCACTCCTTTCACTCCTAATATGGCATTTTATTTGTGTTATATTTGATTTGATTTGATTTAAATAATCAATCTGTCACGAAAATCGTGCAGTGGCTACATGAGACTTACTAAATACGGCAAAGGGATCAGAAGAAGAACGAGAGCAGTGTCATTGGTGTCAATTGAGGACCTTTTCCACGCATAAAAAGTCTCCCGTGGCAATAATTAATACTGTTGATGATTCCACGCTTCCAGACAACTTTTGTTTTATTGAACGTTCTGTTCTAGGACAAGACGTCGAGCCTGCGGAAGAAGCGTTTAGAACAGGCTGCGAATGTACAGACGATAGGGACTGTCAAAGATGGGGATGCCATTGTCTCCAGGATATGGCCATTGACCATATACCTGATGAAGGAGAGAAGATAAGTGTCTACCATACCACTGGTGATCGCAGGGAATGCCTCCGAGGGGCAGTATTAGTAGAGTCTAGAACGCCAATATATGAATGCCACTCGAGTTGCATTTGTAGCGCCAACTGCAGCAATCGTGTGGTCGAACGAGGTAGAAAAATCCCTTTGCAAATATTTAGAACTAGTGATGGTCGTGGTTGGGGTATGTTTTATCTTTTTTTCTTGCGTGGATATCAGGATACTAATGAGAAAGGGGTGCGTTCGCCTGTTGATATCAAGAAAGGAAGATTTGTGGATAGATACGTCGGAGAGATCATCGCTGCGAGTGAAGCAGATAGAAGGAGAGAAGAATCAACAATTGCACAACGAAAGGATGTATATCTTTTTGCTCTTGACAAATTTTCTGATCCAAACAGCATGGATCCACGGCTCTCGGGACCACCTTTCGAGGTTGATGGGGAATTTCTCTCGGGGCCGACTCGCTTTATAAACCATTCTTGTGATCCAAATCTACGAATTTTTGCAAGAGTGGGCGACCATGCAGATAAACATATTCACGATCTTGCACTTTTTGCAATTGAGGATATCCCTGCCAATGAGGAACTCACCTTCGACTATGTTGATGGCGTGGTAACAGATTTACGGGTGGATTCTAATGATCCAAACAAAAAGAAGGATATGACAAAGTGTCTCTGTGGGTCAGAAAATTGCCGTGGGTATTTGTGGTGATAGGACCATTAAGTGCCAATTCTGTTCATAGCTTAGATGAGACAAAAGGCAATTTTGGGTGCACATTGTTAATAACATCACGGGATAAAAAGTGGTAATATGAACTTTCTTAGATATTCGTTTTATCTATTCGTACCTGCAACATATTGCGTTCAGATCTACGTATCTATATCAATGCATGATCATGATCCGGAGGATATAACGTTCATGGAGCCCTGCTTGGTATTTTGGCTTAGAAGAAAAGAAAAANGTTGAAACACCAATGAGAAAGCTATAATTAGTCATCTTCACAAGGTTCCATTTCATAAAACAACATATAAACCTCCCTCTGCATGTTGAGAGTTTGACTGGTTTTGCACTCCTTAACATTATCATCACTTATTCTCCACCATTTATCGGTCGACTTCTTCTTTGACCTTCCTTTAACAGAACTACTTGTATAAGGACTTGAACTTGGTCGTGACATTGAACGCGCCGCTTTTGAATTCGCCTCCTGGTTAGGTCGGCTTGCTGAAGACAAGCTACTCGTCTCAACGCCTCTAGGAGCAGATGTCGGTCCCCGAATAGACTTGTCTCTTGATGTACCGGAAGACACCGTTGTCGAAGGTGATCGCATCTTTGGAACATCATTTTCATTTTGAGGAGAATCTGGAGAGGGACTACCATCTGTGGATGGAAAAGAAGCCGTCGACGCGGCAGATGCGGGAGAAAGAAGCTCGGGAGTTGATAAGGTGGAACTAGTATCTGCAACCTGGCTCTCTAACCTTTGTATCGCTCTAATCTGAGGTGTAGATATTTGAGAAGGAATTGGCGTTGACGGCTTGCTGTAAACTCCAGACTGTTTGAAGGTGTTGGGTGTGGAAAAGGGGGCATGGATAGTCTGGCGCCTAAATGATTCATAGTGCCCGCTATGATGACTACCTTTGTGACATACAACACTGAGGAGCTTATATGTTTTTCGGTTGAGAAGACCTCCAAGTGATAACCGCTCTGGAAACCCAACCTTGGCAGAATTCTTCATAGTTGACCTGCTGGAATCAAAGATTGATCGGGAAAGATGGATTGCCATGACCTTTGGAAACTTTGTAATGCGAACATACTTTGCTATCTTCCGCTTCGGTGCAAATTTATTATCCAGTAGCTCAATATCTTCGGGAGGATCCTCTGGGTTTGTACTAATAGCCAATTCTAACTTTTCGATTGTGGCACTCGTTGTAGCTATGAATTTCTGCGAATTTGATTTCTCTCGCTCCTTCTTTAGAGTCTCTAATCCGTGTATTAAGCGGCACTTCTCGCATTTGAAATCTTCGATATATTCTGTCTTGAACATTTGATCAAAACATGCATTCAAGGTTGTCGAACTAACCTGTGGAACGCTAAGAGTTAATGCACAAAACGTAGATTGAGTTGACTTTGGTTTGAATCCACAGGTCAAACACTCAATCTGTGATTCGGATCCACCTTCGAATGGAAATCCCTCTTCTACTTCGTCCTCCGCATCCTCGTTGACTTCTAGTCCACTATGGGCATCTTGCGGATTGGACTGCGATTCAGATTGGAGAATCGACCCAGCCCCATCGAGATTCCCGTTCTCTTCCGGCTCTAATTCCGGAGACTTCTGGTTTGTTGACCTTTCGCCATTAGATGACTGTTGAGTTACCGTAGATTGACCGAGAAGAATATTTTTTGCAAAACGTCTTGCTCTGCGGCCTGCATGGTACTCGTCGCTAAGTCTCTCGGCCACGACTTGTAAGAATTCTTGTGCATCTTGCTGTTGTCGGCTGATCCTCTGCTTAAAAGCCCGTTCTAAAACCACCACGAATGGAGCTGCGGATATAGTTTTCTTAGATAGCGGTCTTTCGTTAAGCGCATCTAAAATATCCTTCAGACCCTGAGTGACCAGTCCCGCTTGAAGGCCTTCTAATTTCCATGCAGGGAGATTTTTCCTTAACGGATCCTCCACAAGATGCGCATATACTTCAGGTTCGAGTTTCCTCCTATGTGTTTCCCGGATGAGATATCGTCGCAAATCTCCTAGTCCAGCGAGCGCTTGCAACACCGAATTTATAAAGCAGTCATTTGCCGGATTCGAAAGTCCGACTACTACGCCCTTCTTCCTTGCCCCTGGAGCTCCTGCAGATTCTCCATCGATGAAAAAGGTGGGAGCGAATACGTAAACCAGAGTTATCGCAGCAAGGGAAGCACCGGCTGCGTATGTCGCTATTGTAAGCTGCTTGTCTGGCATACCGGCGCCAACGGAATGGATGGATCGGGTGCGCAAGTAGTTCAATTTGGTTCTCCCATTACAGAGTCACCATAGACATACCTGCACTGTATCCTATGGTTGAGATGAGCTGTGGAGGATGCAGGCAACTGCGATCGGAGGTCAATTGCAGTATTAAAGGCAAAAGTGGTCGACTGCCGTGAGTGCCGTTGTACTTCGTAAGCATCTACTTCGGATCTCGGATAAGGAAGATCACGATACGCCTTTAGGCAGCTTAGTATAAAGTTTGCTCATTGGTTTTTACATAAAATTGCGGCGGAAGAATTCGATTACTAAGTCACGTCCACAGTGATCAAGTACCAGGTATTGAAAAGGAATCTTGTCCAGATCCTCCTCATCATGAAGGCCCTTCGAATTCCGATTGCGCCTTCATGATCGGTTAAATTAATTAAAGTTTCAGGAGATTGTCTACATCCGTAGATAGCGCCGGTATGGGTCAATTTTAATCCTTAAAATGCCGTAAAAACAAGGCTGAAAGAACATAAAACTCCAGGTCCTTTGAACTCTACAGTACATCTGAACATACGGCTGTCTGCGATTGCCTTGCCCAATGGCTTCACCACTGCTGCCCAGAGCGCCCCAATGTATCACCTGTGTCCGTAGGATAGCAGGGACTTTTGCGGACACGGTTTCCGTGCCTGCAAGGCAGCAGGTGAGAGGAAAGAAGAAGCTCGCAAGAGCCTCGAATAATATCAAAGTGAGATTGTTGCGGGATATTCCTCATTATGGACGAAAAGGTACTGCCGATTCTAGATGACAAAACTTGTTTTTTCTTTCAACTGGTGTGGCTGCTAACAGATTATTCTATACAGGGACAATATTACCGGTTGCCCCTGGACGAATGCGAAATGACTGGTACCCAAAGAGCATGGCAGAGTACATGACAGCTCCCCAGCTGCAGGAACTTGGACTGGAGAATGTTGTATCAGAACGTGACTCTACATTTATGCCCGGCATTATGAAGCAGACTAAGACAGAAAAAATCGTTGAAGAGAAACCAGCCCAAATCGATCTCGATCTTCTAAGTGTATGCCGCATGCCCTTTATTTAATACTGCAGAAGTTGACTCATGTATCTTATAGCCTGAACACATGATGAGGATATTGTCGAACGCTATCCCAACCAACCTTGAATTCTATCGGAAACCAATAGCAGTTGCACAATCTCCGGTACTGAAGCATTCTCCATCCATCCCTGCCTCATCAGCACTGTCGGAAGAAGCATTAGAAGCGCAGGGACCTGCTCCGGTTGTCCAAGAAAAGACGGGAATATATGGATCAGTATCTACCGCTGATATTGCAGCAAATCTGAAAGCGATATTGGCAGCGCATAAGGAAGGGTCTAAAGTTGTCCTGTCACCAGAAGATATTGTATTTGTGGAAAAGACAGATGAGAAGGATCGTGTCAAGACACTTGGAATATTTGAGATCTATATCCGGATCAAGGGAGCACCTGATGTTATTAGGAGAACGATTCAAGTCCATGCGCTGGATTAGAGACCCCAGATGATGGGCCTGTATTATATCGAGGCTTCCTCGGCATTTATTGTATAATCTATGAAGTTCTCAATCATTTTGTTTGCACTCGCCCAGAATGAGTAGAATCATTGGATTACCAGAAGAATGATTCACAAAGTGACAGAGAACTAATCTGCAGCTAGCTATTGCCACCAGTTCTACATGTAAGGTATTTTTGAAATGTATCTCAGATGAACGCGTGGCTGTCTGAAACTAAGAGTTTAAGCTGCAATTTTTAACTATAGTAGATGCTATCACTTCGTTAGTTTTCATCAAGGCATACCGTAAGCGGAGCTATGCTTCAGACTGTTAGTTAATATATGTGTGATCTTTGTGTGACTATGGTGTGATCTGATATAGAGAGAGGACTCTTTTACGTGGATGTTACAGGAAATCGCAGGGGAAGCTACCTCAAAATGGATGGATGAGTAGATGAGCAAGAACAAACCCGAATACGGTAAGCGAAAGGGGGTTGAGTTGCTATCCTACCCTGGCACTTGTGGAGAAGTAGCTTTATACGTCATCCATCAGCCACAGTCAACAAAGCCAGGGGAATTTCCAAATAACCAAAACAATTTCTTGATTCTTCATCACCATCTCCATTTCTCACAAAATTCCCAAACTAAAATTGGAGAATATTGGGGATATCGTCCTCAAAAAATTAACGCCGTATTCCAAGTGTTGATCGTTGATTGTAGACCTAAGCTTGATCCCACAGGGCAGTGTTCTTCTATTCAGTTACCGCCATGTCTTCCAACGAAGAAGGAGGTGCCGTATCTGCACAGAATAAATCATCTTGGTCTGCATTCTTAAAATCAATAGCTTCTTTCAATGGCGATCTCTCCTCCTTGACAGCACCGCCATTTATTCTCTCAGCAACTTCTCTCGTCGAATTCTCCTCTTACTGGGCACAGCACCCGTCTCTTTTCATCGCCCCTGCCAGTGAGAAGGATCCCCAGAAACGTGCCTTGTTGGTTCTAAAATGGTTCTTGAGTACTCTGAAGCAACAATATGCTAGCCGGAGTGATGAATTTGGAAACGAGAAGAAGCCACTGAATGCATTCTTGGGAGAGCTTTTCCTTGGCAAATGGGAGGATGAAGCCGGCACAACAGAATTAATATCAGAGCAAGTCAGGTATGTACCACTTGTCTGTATATCTAACGATAATTTATTAACATCTCTTTAGCCACCACCCTCCAGCGACAGCCTATTACATTCACAATAAAGAGCACGGTGTATCCTTGCAAGGGTATAACGCTCAAAAGGCGTCCTTTAGCAGCACTATATATGTGAAACAGATTGGTCATGCTGTTTATTCTATTCCAGCATACGATGAGACCTATCTTATCACCCTTCCAAGCCTACATATTGAGGGACTTATTTTCGGAGCCCCTTTTGTGGAACTTGAAAGCAAAACCTATATTACTAGCAGTTCAGGATACACTGCCAAGATCGAGTATAGTGGTAAGGGCTGGCTTTCCGGAAAGAAAAATGGGTTTGCAGCTACCCTCTATCCTACTGGGAAGGAGGGTACTATTCTCTATAACGCCGCAGGACAGTGGTCAAAGTCATTCGATATTCGTGAAGGGTCACATAAGTCGGGACCTCTGATCGAGACCTTTGATGCTAATGCTGCAGCTGTGACGCCGCTCCAGATCGCGCCTATAGAGAAGCAAGACCAGTTAGAATCTCGAAGGGCATGGGCGAAAGTGGCGGCTGGGATTGCAGCGGGCGATATGGAAGTTGTGGGGAATGAGAAGACCCTGATTGAGGTAGCGCAGCGCGAGTTAAGGGCAAAAGAGAAAGCGGAGGGCAGGGTCTGGGAGAGGAGATACTTCTCAGTAGTCGAAGGTGACTCAATTGTGGATCAATTAGCGCCAAAGATTGGGCTAAATGTCGAAGCTGACAAGACTGGCGGTATCTGGAGATATGATGAGAAGAAGGGCGCCGCAGTACAGAAAGCTCTGTCGTGAATGGTTGGCAGGACAAAAGGCGTTGGCTGTTATAAATGACTGCTTTTGACGCAGCGGTTTTGTTGGTTTTAATACTTGAGTATTACGTAGAAGGCATAAAAGCTACACAATCATGTGTTGATGTTACAATCATGAATCGATGGCGGTGTGTGTGCGTTGTCACTTGCAGTGACCGAGCCTTAGCGAGGCGGACGAGGCTTCTCTGACGTTGNCGGTCGACCGCGAACGCGCTCCCGCAACAACTCAAGAACTTTCGCAGCGACAACAGTGCGACAGCAGTTTGGGCACCAACGTCTCTCACAAAAGAGCTAGTTGAACACGTAATACATCGAGGGGAAAATCCTCCCAGTTGAATAGACACTATATTAAGCAAGCAAACATGAGAAAATCTCATCAATGATGATCCTACAGGAGCGCGAACATGGCTCAAAGAGATCGCGACCACGCGCACAATATGATGGATGAGGAAATCAATGCCACCGATGCGAATACCTTTTCTGGAGGCCGCGACAAACCTATATTCAGGCAACGTAATCTCGACACCGGATATTCTAGTGTATTACAGCCAGCATTGTCAAGATCTACGACTGGAGGATGGATGAGTGGGAGGACAAGAGGCGGGCCTGGCCTAAGAAGCGCATTTGAACGAACTGAACAGGAGCCTGAATTTGCGCCTACTGATCTACGGCGAGGTGGTCGAGGGAACTTGGGCTCAAACAGTCGCATCCCGAAAACCAGATCCTACGTGCGGGAGACGACGTTAACTCCTCCAGTAACACACAGGGATGAGTTCCGTCCCTCAGAAACAGACGAAAGGTCTGCATCTGCACCAACTGGAAGTCATATAAAGAAGAACGCTTTACGGATAGGGAGTCCAAGTCCCTTGCCGAGAGCTCGAGGGCGGTCTACGGGAGATGAAGAAAGACTAAAAACAATAAGAAAAGGTGCTCTCCATTTTAAAACAGGAAGAGAAAGCCCACTGCGAAGAAATAGTGTGGGTGTGAAGAAACAGACAGATGATGATACAAAAGTCTCTAGTGGAAGTAGCCTCTCGGGATTCAGCTTACCAGAGGATCCTGTAGAGGATGAATTTGATCGAAAGATGATACAGTATCTAAAAGACCAGGAACGGTATGTTGCAGCAACGTCGAGTCGAAATGGTCTTTTTAACAAGGCGGATGTTGGTCATAGGGATACCGAGAAAGGAGATTCTAAGAAGTCAAGCGAAAGCAATATTGACAGTGAACCGCCAATAAGACTACCCAACACATGGGGCAGTAAAGCAAGGAAAAATGAAGGATGGCTAAGCAAGATAATCTCACCCGAAGCCTCTTTGGATGGCAAAACCTCGCCTCTTCCAACCGTCGAGAGTGATGCTTCAAAGGATGTGCCTTTACCGTCAGTTGAGAATCAGCAATCACAGCAAGAACCTACGCCTCCATCTTCTCGGCCCACTTCAACCAAACCGTCAAATGTGTCACCAGAAAAAAGCAAACTATGGGATGCTGACCTCGATTTTACGGCACATTCGCTTCAAGTATCAAGTCCGAATTTCGTAATTAAGAGAACTAAGCTTGATGAGATTCGTGACGCAGAGGTCCAGAGCTTATTACCAAGGGCTGTTGCTCAGAGCAGGTTGGAGGATATAAAAGAGCGTAATTCAGAGGAAAGATCCCTCTCTCCGGAGGCTGAGCGAACAACGGCTAAGGCAGCACCTCTGAAAGAGGGTCTGGATACTGCAGACTTCGACCAGACTGAGCCATTACATGACAGAACCATACTAGAAGAAGAAGGCGAGCCCATTCCAGGAACACCAATCACTATATTTAGCAGAGGATCGGGACCACGGACAAGTGATTTTAAGCCTACTGGGGATGGGGCAAAAGTTACCGATCCTGGTCACGCTGAAGTCAAACGAGATCAATATCGAGATACATTACGAAGTTTGGCTAGAATTGCCAGTACAAGTCCTAGCTCATCGCCATCAGACAGACCAGTTGAGAATGATAGGAAAGCAAACGAAGACAAATTAGCTAGCAAGAAAACAGAAAAGCTTGATCTGCCTGTCTCGGAAGCGGAGAAGAAGCGTTACAGCACAAGCAGTGACACCCTAAAATCCGATATTGATCCAGAGGAGCGCATTGTCCAGGAGCAGAAACTATTCGATCTTCCAGATGAGAAACCCGAGAAGAACTCTGCACGGACAAGTTCGCCTCCACCTGATGAGAGCGAGGATCTCGAGACCCCAAGGCCTAAAAGAAATGTACTCTCCATGCCTACCCCGAAAGTAACAGGCGCTTACATTGAGACTCCGGCTCCTACCATCCAGCGGCCGAGCACATCACCATCCCGATCACCACCTTTGAAAGTAAAAAAGGAGAGTGATGATGATATGACAGCAAACCCTTCAGAAGATGCTAGACGACGTCAACTCTCAGATAATGAACTGGAAAGCAATACATCTAGACCGAGCTCATCGAATTCTGACGCTACAATTACGAAACCACGAGCGCGGCCACCTATGGTTAATACAGCTAAGCGAGCAAGTGTGTCTGATGATTTGAACCATATCCGCAAGGAAATCGACATGGACGATTCAACTCTTGATGATTTCGATGCCATTATTGAAGCACAAGGGAATGGCGTCTCCGACAATACCACTATCCTAGAAGATATCATAGACCTTGAATATGACCATACCGGCCGGCCGCTAACTCAGAAGCAGAAGGAGAGAAGATTGGAACTGCTAACACTTGAACGTATGAACAAGTCGCTCAAAAGCACATCTACAAGCATCACGGAGGCAAAACGTGGCATCGAGCGCCTTGAGAAGAAAGTGTCTGCTTCTGCTTCTGCTGCCGCAGCCGCAACCTCCGCCTCCACTCCAAAATCTAATGCGCACCACAGCCATGCAGACTGTCCAGAGTGCGCAGCCAACAGCAGTGTCTATCATTTTTCTATCCCAATACCGCGGCTATTAACACCTGAACGTACCGGAAGTGGAAGAAGAAATCTGACCTGGTTTGGTCTTATAACTCTCATCTTCTCGGTCTGGTACGTGAGCGAAAGTGTCATGTGCGAGTACTTCTGTCATCCGACGTACTCCTCTTCAAATAACTGGTCCCCCTCAGACCCTTTCTTCCCGTATGCTATACCTACGAAGCTGGATCAATGGACAGGCGAAGTAGTCAGTGGGGCCTTGGATATGGTTTCAAATGCTGTTTGGAGTGCATGGACAGATGGGAAGAAACCGAGCCCTCACATAGGTTACAGTTGGGGTTCGGCTGTTCCTGCTGGGTATGGGGGTTGGATGGGTAGTCAAAAGCAAGCTGTGAGGAGTTATGGGTCGGACGATGATATGGAGAGTAGCATTTTTGAGGATGAAAGGATTTGATGAACGAATAATCTATCGTGTTTTATACAAAGAAAAATCTTGGTAGATATATATATACTTGGGTGAAGATTGGCGTTGGGCAATGGATGGCGCATATATCGTTAAAAGGGTTTTGTTACCAGTACCAAGGGTACTCAAGAGTAGTAGTAGCTCTCAGAAGTCGAATATACCTGGTCAACTAATAATTACCTAAAACATCACTTCACTAATAATTGCATAAAATAAGAAACTGGCTTGGTGTCTGTAGTCAACATGATTATTTGACTATTTTCTCATGAATACACGAGATGTGATTCATCCCTGACGTTAAGTGCATGCGCGCAATGCTCATAATCAAAGAAAGCCCCAAGAGAGTAAGGGCCCATGCCATCGATATTAATGAACAAGATCCGCCCCTGACCGCCAATCCATGCCTAATAACAGGGCAAGTTTAAAGCTTAATCGACTTTTCCCGCTTTGCCAGGGCCTACCAGCCCAGAGAACACGTTGGTAATATGAACTCGATGTGAGGTGAGAGAAAAAGCTATTTGAAAACAGAGTTGTGAGGAGCAAAAAAAAGGGGGAAATACAAGAGGTTTTTTTGAGCTGGCCCTAGTTGACAAGCACGAGCATGACTGATGGATTATTTTTTTCCGAGGGGGGCATGACACTTTTCGAAATTCCTCCTTCGCGCCCAAGATTGCAGTGAGATAAAAAACTGAAAAAGAGCTGGCAGTAGTAACACATAATTGGTGAGAAGTTCCGTTCGTTATTCAGATTCAAATCAGAAAGCTGAATTGAGTAAACGAGAATGACAACTCCCAAGGACATGACACTAGATATTGTCATTAATGTCCATAGTTGCCACCCCATCCGCGCTGCTGGCCAGTGCCGTAGTAGTTGCCGCCAAAGCCTTGGTAACCGCCATATTGGCTGTTCTGATGCCCTTGAGCACCACCCAGACCAGCATACTGACTGGCAGCCTGGCCAGCGTGAAGTCCATGACCTGGCTGCTGGAGATGGCTTGGATATCCACCATAACCAGCTTGCTGAGATGATTGTTGAGGTGGGAGACCGGATGAAGAAGCGGTATTAGCTGCAGATCCTGGTCTGCCAGCTTGAGGAAGAGAAGGACTTGGCCCATTGCCGGTTTTAGACTCTCCAAATGGTTTTAAATCTTCGCCTGAACCAGACTGACTCCCTTGTGGGTTGTATTGGCCTTGGTAGGATGTGCCTCGGCCAAATGCATCATGTGCACCTGGCAATCCCTGGTGGGTGGAAGACTGCGCTGATCCAACACGGCCATAATCTCCTAGGCCACCGGTGAGACCGGTGTCACGACCAAGTAAAGAAGGAACACCAAATCCAGGGGCTGGAGATGAAGTATGATCATATGGACCTCCCGGAGACATTCCATAGCCTTGATAAGATTGGGCATGAATGCCGCCTTTTCCTCCATATGGACCAGCTCCATAGTTACCTCCACCATACTGCTGGAATTGGTTCATATAGGCTGCATAATATGGGCTAGAGTAGTATGGGTGACCGTATGGGTAGCTGCCACCTTGAGGCCCTTGTTGATGACTTGGTTGAGGTTGAGATGCCTGGGCACCCAATTGCTGCTGACTTTGCGTAACTGGGTTGGGTGTGGTATGGCCGCTAGCCTGGCCTTCTGTTGCTGAACCATAACGGGACTGGGATTGCTGAGAGGTTTGAGGGAATTGGGAGTTGTCAGTTTGAGGACCGTTGTATCCACTATAAGACCTTTGCGGGGCAGAGCCGTCTTGTTGACCCTGTGTGGCCTGTTGCAGGCTATATTGTTGCTGATAGTAGCTGTTGTAAGCACGTTGCTGCTGTGGGTCGGCAGTATAATAAGATGAGAATTCGCTGGGAGCTGAAGAGAACGCCCCCGGCTGTCCCTGTGGTTGAGACTGAGACTGTTGGTTTGGGTACCCTTCGAAGGGACTCTGAGTTGATTGTGTCTGTTGATTGAACGCATCGTAAGGTTTTTGTGGGAGTGAAGACTGTTCCTGGCTGCCTGGTTGTGTATATCGGCCATATTGACTAAACTGGGAGTTTCCTTGGGGTCCTTGTTGAGAAGCAGCCTGAGCGCTAGGAACATTTTGAGGGGAAGGAAGACCTGGTGCCGCTGGTGCCAAAGTTAGAAAGTCAGAACGTTCAAGTTCAATGCAGAATACGAAGNCAAAACACMAAAAAACATACCTGNAGGATGAGATGCTGGTGGCATACCTGGAGTCTGGTTTGCAGACGCAAAAGTCTCTGCTGCTGGTGCCCCTTGCTGAGGAGCAGGTGGTAACGTTGCCCGTGGAGCGACTGGAGAATGTTGGGGAGGCTGAGCACGAGTCTCGGGTTCTTCACGGTCACCATCAACGTCATCTTCACCAGCATCACCCAAGTTGAAAGCCCCAAACTGAACAGCGGCACGATCTACCTCACGGTTACCTGGCATACGCACAGCTTCTTCCTGATCAAGCACACGGCGTCCATAGCTCACCGATCGTCCGCCTGCTCCAGTTGCCTTCAATGCCGTAGCTGCAAATCCACTAGCCGGTGGCTGAGAAGTTTGTGGTGTGGTATGTCGAGTATCCCAAGAGCTTGTTGCTACGCTAGCTGTAGTAGTAGTTGGCGGAGGATTCGATGTGTCAAGGACCTGCTCAAGGTTTATCTCCGTCAATTCATCCTTCGATGGTGCTAGAGTAGTTTCCGTCTCCTGAGAAACTGGCTGCTCCTCGGTAGGTTTATCTGTAGTAACAGCAGGTGCAGGGAGGCCTTCTTGAGGAACAACTGGCTCAGGCTCTGCAGATGGAGGTTCCTTCGACTCCACCGGCTTCTCTGGCTCTTTGGGTCTACAAGACATGTAAGTATAACTCGGGAGTTTATTATTAAAGATTACATACTTCTCTGTGGGCTCCGGCGCCTTCTTTGGTGCTGGAGGAGACGCAGAAGCAGCGAACATGCTTGCCCAAGTCTTCTTCACACCTTCAGGAATAATGCTAGAAGTAGGCTCGACCGCAGGAGCTGTAGTCGATTTCGCGGCCGGGCCCCAATCGTCCGTAGCCTTCTCTTCAGGTTTCGATGTATCCCAAGCAGTTGACTCTTCCGTCGGAACCGAAACGTCAGTAGCCTCCTTACGAGCACCATTAGTGTGAGCAACAGCAACAGCAATACCACCACGACCTCTTCCTCTGCCTCGCTCAGTGCCACGGCCACGACCAACGCCTCCTCTACCGCCTTCTCGGCCACCACGTGAGACTCTCGCATTGGTGTTATCGGAAGCCGCACCAGTTTCTTTGACCTTTGATCGAGATCGATCTTTCTTTGTTTTTGAGACTTCTCCCCATTGTGAAATTGTGCCTAGGATAAAACATATCAGCATGAATCACGATAAATGTGCAAGCCCCATGTAAAATCAATATATGTGAGGTTAGAAATTGAGATTTACCGTCTGTTATGCGTTCTACCGTAGTTTCAAGATCGCCAGCGGTCTCCTCAAGAGCGAAAACAATATCTTCATACGTCCAGTCGGGAAACATCTCTTTGATTGTAGTGACCTTGCTGCCATATTTCTTCTTCAGTTGACCCACTTCGCTGTCGTCTTCAATGGATGCAGTAGCTGTATTCTCTGCCTTTTCGCCGTTGGTTGCGTGACCTCTTCCTGTTCGTCCACCTCTGGCAGCAAAGCCTCCTCGACCACCGCGAGCTGAACCTCTGCCACGAGGCGCAGCTGGTCGTGATTGCACCTCAGACATTGTGTGAGGCAATATGAATTATAAAAAAATCAGAAAATAAGGGGAAAGGGCTGGACGTGAATGATGTTGTGAAGTTGAGGCTGTAGGGTGGTGTAGTGCGAAGGGGAATGACGCTCAAAAATCGTGGGTAACCCGTTCGCGAAACCTATGGCACAGATTTATTAAGCTCTCCTGACCTGTAGGCGATTCGCGCGTCGTGCAGGAACTTCTTTTTTGAGGCCCTGGACGAAGCCAAATTTGCAGATCCTGCAAATTCTGAATTATTCACGAACTGGACTTTCAGAATGATGCTTTGTCTTAAATTATGAAGACTCCAAGAAGTGAAAACATGGCGTTGAAAAAGAGACTACAGTGGACCACAGTAAAAGCTCAGCTTTGTTTGGGAGGGCCGTTGTCCGCCTGCCACCGGATTTTGGCGTTATCACGTGAACCTCGGATCCACAAACCGCAAGGCCCTCGACGTCAATATCCCCACACTTGGATGAGGATGGCACCAGGCACAGCGTGATCTTGTGATCCCGGCTGGCTATTGTACACGGGTTCATTGATTCATATCCATCTCTCTTCCTTGACGCTATTAACCTTCACGAGCACCATTTTCGCCCATCATGTTTCGTCCTTCACAGAATCACCTCTTCCGGCTCATGCCAGCCCTGCAGAAGTTCGACATCCACCCCCCTTTACCATTGAACCCGCGCGAATCAAAACAGTTGCTAAATCTTATAACTACTTCATTCCGGCATCACTTGGATGAGGAACATGGTAGGATTCCCAAGACATGGGGAGAGAGGAGTCACAATGGGAAAGAGACATCTCGACCTAGACGACGTTCGTTTTCAGACGCTGAGGGCAGACCTACGGATCGACATCTGCACTCCATCCTTACAAATCCTCTATTTACCTACACGAAAGACAGGGGAGCGGTGACGGGATCAGTGCGAGATCCAATGGATATATTCGACGAGGCCGTTGCGAAGGGATTGATGAATGTACAATATGCGCATACATGTTTGGTTGCGAAGAAAAGAGAGATCACAGGGTCCCCAGCTCTTTCTATCCACGAGGCGATGAGAGAGTCCGGAGCTGGTTTGAAAGTGGTAAAGTGGTTAATAGCAAGTGGTGCTGCAAGTGATATTACATTCATAGAGAAGAATGAAAGCTTCACGGAACTCTTGATGGAATACATGGTCGTGGAAAACCTTCAAGACGTAGCCTGGGTATGGGTGAAAAAGGCATTGGCCGGGCTCTCGCACCTCCCAGAACTGACGCCTGAAAACCGACGCGACACCGAGAGAATGAAGCTGAGGAGAGAGATATGTACACCATTACTGATGCTCGTCAAAGCGGAGGCCCGTACGGCGTTGAGTTTGGACAACGCCTACAAGTGCATTGCTAGCGCGGGTCAACACCTCGCCGGCATGACAACAGCACAGATGCGCGCTGCTCTAAGCCCGGCTGGTTTGTTTCTCACCCACCAGACCTTATTGTACCCCTGCCGCCATCAGGCTGCATCTCCCGAAACCTTTGACTCGTTTGTCTCTTTGATACCAGCGTTTGCGACAGATGTCCATTACTATACGGCGCGGCTGCACCTGCGCCATCCATTAAGGCCACGGGCCGATTTGGCTCTGAGCCTGTTGAAATCCAAGCAGAAGAGCTCTTTCCAGGAAGAAAACACGAAGATCATCCGATTGGGTGTCGACACAGCGAGATTCCTGCTCGAGCATGATCAGTACGATGATGCGAGATGGGTTATGAATTATCTGAGTACGAGGTTCCCCAAAGAGCTGGGTATAGAAGAGACGAAGATTATTGAACGGGCTAGGGCTGAGGCCTCGAACTTGGAGTTGCTGGAGGGACTCAGTCTTGCATAAATGGAGCACGAAACTCCCGCTGTTTTCTAACATGTCATGATCTATCTATTCATAGGGCGGCGTTTTGGTCGATGTAAGGCCGTTGGGCTTCTGGGTATCCTTATGAACGGCGTTGCGGGTTCAGCCGAGCGGGTATATACATATACCCTATATATCATTATATTCTAGTGATCACGGAATAAGAAATCTCTCAACCAATTTTATTTTCACATTGCAGCAGGAGAATATTCACAGAAAGGCAGAATACTCACGTGATCACGAAAGGCCTCTTTCTTACTATATGACGTAAGCGGCAACGCTGCTCTGTTTTTATCTTTCATCTTATTTTGATTTTTAGAGATTGTCTGCGAAACCTGTCTCCCTCAAACGCTTTTCCTGCCAGACCAGATGATGTTAATTCCCACGACTTCACACACTGCAGCTTCTTCAAGCAAACGAACGGGGTTAGTGCTCTGCTCTCCTTTCTGCTCTGACCAACGGATTGGTTCGATGACGAGTCGATCGCGCTAGGCCTGATCAAGACTGGCGCTCCAAATGACCTGCATCTCTCTCTCACACGCTACCGAAGTTCCGGGGGGGGGGGGAGTTTTCCATTCTCACCTCATCTATTTGCGCCGACGGATCTTCTTCAGCGGGACGTGTGAAAGGGATGGCGTCACGGGATTTGACACCATTGCCAGCTGTCTTTTCTCCCCCCTCATCGCCGGAGGTGCAGGAAAAGATGGAAACGCGAAACAAACAAACAAGTTCAAACAAAACTCGAACCTCGAGATGGACCAGCTGCACTAAGCCAATCACTTGCTTCGAATTCATGATTGCAAGTCGGCACTTCCGCCTCGTGGCCCTGTGGCTGTCTTTTCCCCCGCAACCCCCAGCACGCCTTGGTCCAGCCCTGGCGCGCGCGTTGTCTCATTCGTCATCCGCAGTCCTGGCCTTTCTCCACTACTACTTGCGCCTGAGTGCCAGAGAGTGCCGTGAGTGCGTACGGCTTCTTTTTGGATGTACAGTACATTGTACGAAAAGTTACCGCACATGCCGCAAAGATCGAAGCTCTTCTCCGAGATTCTTCCACACAGGCCCCATCCATCGTACAGTACACAGTACGTACCTCCGACTCGAGCTGCCCTACCTGTGCCCGCGCTGCCTGTGCCCTTGTTGTTGTTGTTGTTGGTGGTGGTTGCTTCGCTGCTGCTGCTGCTCTCTCTTCCCCCCAACCAGACCTGCCAGCCTCTCCACTTAAACCATGCGCGGTACCTTGATCTCCTAAGCAACGTCCATGACCTCAACCTGCGCGAGGTACTTTCGGTGGACCACACCCTTCAATCGTCAACCTCCATCTTCCTCCTTATCCATTGCATTGGCTCCCTCCTCCTGTCCCTTTTCATCCCATCTAAACCATCCCTTAACTCCAAGCGCATTCCATCCGCATTCATCTAGAGCCTCTTTTTTTTCTTCCAGACCAGGCGGCGCACACCACCTCTTACGTCATCAACATGTCGGCCGAAGTCGCGCAAGCTGAAAACGGTATGCAATGGTCTTCTTGTTGCGCTTCAGATCCATTCAATTGCGCTGTTCGCACTTCCATTCCATCTGCTATCTGCTCAATCTTATGATGCGCCTCATTTCCATCAACGAGGCGCGCGCTCTATAGACCCTGATGGATATAGTCGAGTCGCGCAGACAACCCTATCCCATTACCATGCATATCCATTTCCACGGCTATCGGGTTTTCCTTTTTTTCCCCTCATTAGGATCAGACCTACTGACACTATTCAATCGTGTAGTAGCGTTGGCGCATCAGCAGGATCAGCCCTCCGGCATCGAAAGCGCAGTCAAACAGCCCGATGTCGCAGCTGAAGGTAACAACGGAAACACCGTCACAAAAGAAATCAATAATCCGGTAGTAGCATCAAGTACTGACCAAAAAGGCAATGATGCGGCGCAAGAGAACGGTGCAGCGGCAGAGTCGCAGGAAACGACGAATGGAACCAAGACCGAGGAGAAAACCGAAGTTCCCGCAGCACAAGAGTTCCCAGGTTCAGAATCAGCTACTGCTAAAGAGAACGTTTTATCATCCGTTCCGGAACCAGCTTCAGCACTAGAAGAGAAGAAAGAAGCAGATGCGCCTGCCCCGTCGCATGTCGAAACAAACGGTACAGATGAACTTGCCCCAGCAGTCCAGCCTCCTCCACCAACTTCTGTGCTTCCATCTGACGAAACTGCCGCAGCTCAATCAGGAGATAAACGCAAGGCCGACGAGCTTGGTTTAGCTGCAGAGCCAGCCGATGCTTCTAAGCCCGAGGAAAACGGCGAGCACGATGCTAAAAAGCCAAAGGTCACAGAAGAAGCGACTCAAGCGAACGGCGAACAATCCGCAGAACCGGTCAAGAGGAAGCCGGGAAGACCACCCAAGTCAAGTAACGGTGCGGCGAAAAAGGAGAAGAAAGTTCCTGCCGTAGGACGAAGTGAGAGAAAGACGAGGAGCCAGGGCGGACTGTAAATGGAAGGTTTTTATTTTCTATATCCATTTTAGGATCTCACAGATACATATAGGCCGAGACAAATTTTCTGGAAACTGATCAATGGAACGGAAGGGCTGGATGAAATGACAGTGACTGGCTAAAATCATGGGAGTGTGTTTTCCAAGGGTGCAGGTTGCCATTTTATATGTTTTTTGGTGGGAAAGGCTCCTTGACTGGGGGTTGGCTTTTNCTTTCTGCTTCCGGTGGGAGCTAGGTGCGCACAAAAAAAAAAGATTCACATTTGTTTGTTATCTTAGTGAAGATTCAAAAATTTAACATCGAATTATTTAGTTATAAGATGTGATTTGGATTTGATTCACTTTGAGATTAGTTTTAAAACCAAGGCCGTATACTACAATCCAAAATAAATATATACACCTCCTAGACTAGATAAGGGAAGTCAGAAGGGGATATTTAGTAGAATTTTCCTTCTCAGCTCTATCTTTGCTGGATAGCAAGGTTAGAAGACTTTAGTATTACGGTCTCGATTCAATGTCCTTGGCTTGCACTCACGCTACCAAGGTGTGAGTTAGATCTCTCACCCAGTGACATTCAGTGGTGACTTTCAACTATTTAGAGTCCAGGCTGCAGAGCGAAAGGAGGTCAGGGCAAGCAGAACATAACACTTAGAACCTCAGTATGTTGACTAGAACATGTTTCATTAAACTTATATACATAATACTTAGGAGAGCCTTAAATGTGGAATGACTTGAACTCCTGACAACACAAAATTCTATGGTAGTTTTCTCCCACAAATTGGAAATGACGGGAGAAGAGAAGAGAGAAAAGGTACAGTTTCCAATTTATTAATCACTCCCATGACTCGAGATTTCTATGCTCTCGGGCCTGCCACTTCTGTTCTTTCCAACTCCGGGATTGGTGAGTTTTACATAACGTAAAAATTTCTGTATATCCCATCATGCCCATCCCACAATGGATTGAATTAAATTGGAGAAGGCAGAGATCCTATAATTTGATCCAATTGCTCCTCTATTGCTCCTCTACTGAAATCCTCTCTCTAATACTTCCCTCCAAACGACATGGTTGAAAACCAAAGCCTAGACCTGTTCCACCAAACTTTCTCCCCTCCTTCAAGTAACTGCTTGCAAGAATTTTTGCAGCGATATCTACGGCCTTTAAAGAATATGACTTTTGTGATACATGAAGTTTGAAGATATATCATTTTTTTATAATTCAAAACATCCTAGGAACTTGAAATACTTTTTNATTATTATCTATAATCTATTGCAGTTTCTGCAACTTAAGCCTCCCATGATTATAATAATACTAATCCCTAACCTCCTGAGCACCAAGGAAAGAAGATTTGGAAACATAACTAATTAATACACTAATGACAGTTCTTCACACATCAGTTACTGTCACTCAGACGCTAAGCATTTGATTTCATCCTGATCTTTCATGATTTTTTAATTTTATATTACCTCTGCTTTGCAGAATCTTAGCAATTAGCTGCGTGGCCGTCCAGCATTGTATCCTACAGGGAACGTCGTAATCGAATCAGCATGCTACTCAAACTTGAATATTCGCCTGTCTTTAATATCTAGAACTGGAAAGGACACGGAATAATGAGTTTAGGTAACAGCTGTGGGTTCACATGACATTGGCATTCTCTTGAGGCGACTGGTAACTTAAAGTTAGGCCATGTATCTATCATTTGAGCGACGTTGCGGAGAAACTGATCTTTCTCTATATGCTGTTATGCTTTCGTGATATTCCGCGACCAGCTTTATGTTTTCTCTCCGTCCTTCTCAATGTCCCTCCATGTGGATCTCCAGGAAGGACAATAGTTCCACGAAGATTAGGTGTTGGTTTCCTCCATGATCTGCCGTGCATCTTCATCTTCAAACGTTTCGAGATTTCGCCTTTTCTCCCGTGCTTCCAAGTATTCTAGTTCGGTTGAGAGTTGTGCTATGCCAGTAGCGCATTGAGTCTAGTTGCAAGCAACATTTTGAAGGTCTTTCCACTGCCACAGTCGCTGGCTTCAAGTGAACAACCTAGGGGACTACTTGACGCTATGATACAAGCCATAATCGGGATCAGGGTCAACCCTCGTCGCAGATAACGCGCTGGATGATCCCGTTCCGGGTCCCCAGGTACAGTATCTATGGACCTCAAGTAAGGGCAATCTACAGTCATCAAGACTTGTGCCACCTAGCGACGGTTGGGAATTGTCTTTGAAAGACATAGGGTTTAAATATTGTCTTCAAATTTCCTCAACTCTCTGAATGTATTGATGTAAATTAAGAATGAAAGAAAAGAAACCGCGCAATGGTTTGCAAGTCCTTTTATAGACGTTTGGGGGTGTAGTGAATCGAGAATTTCCTTACCGTATTGCCATAGCATCTACTCATTCACTCATTCACTCTAGATGAGAGTTAATTGAATAAAGGGAAACAGTGAGAATCCTTAAACTTCGTTTTGAATGGAGTACATGAAGGTGAATGAGGAGGAAAGAATATACGTTACATGTATGGTAGCCGGACCATAGAAAAGGGGTCCATGGTTTATATTCCTTGTCCGTGATATTATATTGGCACAGATTGTGAATGCCTATCCATATACAATCTATATGTGCAGGAAAGAGATTTCCAGTAGAGACTTATCTGATCTACGATTATATTCTTCGGGGGTTTCTCTACGGTGGATGTAACCTCCGATATCTAGGTACTTATACGAAAGTACTTGCGCAAGCACCACCTGCGGCTCTCAGACGAGAATGAAAAGCAAGCATAACCAGCACCTCGTATTCCCCCAACCTTTTGGTGTCGATCAGGCTGAACCAGTTGGGTTAGCAGCCGTTCTCAGGTCGCCTTTTGTTGGGCGTGTAAGCTTAATGCTCCAACGAGCTGAAAAAAANCCAAGTTATGTCTCCTCGTGTTCTGCTGTGCTCATACTCTAATTAGTGTCAAGGGGGACTATCATCAGGGCCATTCGTAACTACACGGCGACTTCTTTAATTACTGTATCTTCATACAGTACTGCATAGCGTATAATAATAATACTAACTTATGCGATAATAGTACAGTACCGTAGAGTACAGTAATCAGTGGCTGGCTTCCTGAGGTGAGAAGGTTGATTCCTTCATCTGACAAAGCACCCCGCTTACAGATAAAAATACCACCTGAGTACCGTAGTGACTGATGGATGTTTGCTCCAGAATGACCTCGATCAGAACCATCACGATACACCCTCTTTTTTTTGTCGGCATTTGGGCTTGCATTTAAGGCTTGCTGCGGTGGAAGCTGGACTGCATGGTATCGATGTGCAAGCCAAGCAGAATAATGTCTGCTGGACATCGAGCAGCAGAGCAGCACCCACGCGACCAGCGTCAAGGGAATACGATGCTTGGCAGCAGTCCGGGCCGTGAGCGTCGCCTGTAAAAATAGCAACCGGTGGTGGTAGCGGGTCCCTCTCTCCCCTGGAACCGTCGCCCAATGCTGCCCCATTCCAGAAGGGACCCGCCCGTCCCACAGGGGCAACTTGACAGTCCAGCGCATCCAATCAGCGGCCCCCGGGTGGGAAACCCTTTTTTTGCCCTGCTCACACACCCTCCCCCCGTCGAAAACGTCTCCTGCAAGAATCCCGTACCCGGTAACTTATGTGTGTGTGTGTGTGTGTGTGGTACAGTGTGTGCAGAGAGTGCAGAGTGTGCAGAGAGTGCCTGTGTCAAACGGAGCGGCCGTCCTTGTCGCAATCCCCATTCCCATGTCCTTACAGATCTATTATTGCCATTCCTGGTTCTCCCTCCCTCCTTTCGTTTGCTTTATCAATCTCTCACCTCACCTCACCTCACCTCACCTCAGCACTCCTTTTTCAATATCGAGGTCGGCATCGGTCGCACACATTCATTCATTCATTCATTATTACTTCGCACGCCGCTGTTGATCGGTTCTTATCTGCCACTCTCGCTATCGCCATTCACCCGTTGATCAATTGTTCCAGAACGGTCTTGGCCGAGGTCACATCGCCGGGACTCGTGTACAGCAACTTTTTTTAAGCAAGAAAATCAAAACGCTGCAGAACGAACCACCACCACGCCCACGCCCACGTCCCCGCCTTGTCAAGAATCGGGTTTCTTTCGAACATACACTCTTTCCTGTGTTGTTTGCATCTGCATCTGCAATAATAATAATAATTATCAACATTACTTAGCATTCGATCACGACCACATCCTTCTCGTCCGGCCGCTGGGCCAAGTTTCTCGTCTTTCGTTTCCGTTTCCGTTTCCCAATATGCCTACTCTGGGAGAAATGGCTGGTTCTCTGATGGCTAGGTCCGTCGAGATCCGGGATGCTCTTGCTAGGAGAGCGGACGATGACACACATGAGACGGGAGCACAGGAGCTGTTGGACTTGTTGAAGGATCCGTTCGGTTCTCAGGTAATTAATTAATCGCTGATCTGATGCCATTCAGCAGCCATGTTTCCAAATATTGCTATGTTTTGCTAACAGCGGAATCACCACAGTTGGCACAAACATCCGTCGTGGCCGGTTTGGCTACCTCCGTTGGATTCACGCTTGCCATAGCCATTGGCTTCTCCCTCATTCGACCCTACAATTCGATTGTCTACGCGCCGAAGCTGAGAGTTGCTGACGAGAAGCATTCTCCTCCTCCATTGGGACGAGGCATCTTTGCCTGGATCAAGCCCGTGCTGACGACAAGAGAGCAAGACCTGGTGGAGCTCATTGGGCTGGATGCTACCCTCTTCCTGCGCTTCTCGCGCATGTGTAGAAACATATTCCTGGTCACTGCAGTTGTGGGATGTGGGGTTCTGATTCCCTTAAACTTAAGCAAAGGCCTACGGTGGCAGGACGCAACGTTCTTGTCACGACTCACGCCCACAAATACTTGGGGTTCTGCAGATTGGGGCATGGTGGTTGTTGCATATATCATCAACGCTACGGTTGCGGGGTTCTTGTGGTGGAATTACACCAAGGTGTTACTGCTGCGTAGACACTACTTTAACAGTGCCGAATATCAGACCAGCTTGCATGCGAGGACGCTTATGGTAGGCAATCATGTGGCCCCTCTCTTTTACTTGAAAACAATAGAATATAAATGCTGACAAAATCCTAGATCAATGACATTCCCAAGGAATATCGATCCGACGAAGGTATTTGCAGATTGATAGATGCCGTTGAACCAACATCATCATTTGCCCGTTCCGTAATCGCAAGAAACGTCAAGGATTTGCCAGAGCTTATCGAGCAACACAACCAGACCGTCCGCTTGCTAGAGAAGTATCTGGCCAATTATCTTAAAGATCCAAACTCTTTACCACCGAGGAGACCGGAATGCAGGCCTTCGAAAGACGATCCATCCTTTTCATCCTACGCCAAGGGCCAAAAAGTGGACGCAATTGATTACCTCAGAGGTCGGATACATGAATTGGAAACGGAAATCAAGGAAGTGAGGGTGTCTATTGACAACCGAAATCCACTCCCGTACGGATTCGCAAGCTATGATGATATTCAGGAGGCACACGGCGTTGCCTTTAAAGGGCGAAATAAGCACCCGCAGGGCACTACGATAGTGCTGGCACCAAAGCCCCACGATATCATATGGAAGAATATGCCTTTAAGCAAGCAGCAGAGGAAGTGGCGCCGTATGTGGAATAATTTTTGGGTCTCAATCCTGACGCTCTTATGGACTGCGCCAAACGCCATGATTTCTCTCTTTGTGACCAACTTGACCAATCTCGGACACGTGTGGCCTGCATTCCAGAGGTCCCTCGAGGCCAATAAAACTTTGTGGTCTATTGTACAGGGTGTTGCTTCACCAGCCGTAACGTCACTCGTTTATCTGGTACTTCCAATCATGTTCAGACGACTTTCGATAAGAGCAGGAGATCGGACAAAGACGGCAAGAGAGCGTCATGTCACCGCAAAACTCTACACTTTCTTCGTTGTCAACTACTTGATCGTTTTCTCGGTGTTTAGCACGGTCTGGACCTGTGTCTCTACTATTATTTCAAACACAAGCACTGGGGAGAGTGCTTGGGATGCAATTAAGAAGGCCAACTTCGCGCAATCGCTGTTTATTTCACTCTGCGAGCTGTCCCCTTTCTGGATCACCTGGTTACTCCAACGCAACCTAGGAGCAGCGATTGATCTTGCCCAGTTGTGGACATTGGTATGGGGCTTCTGCCGTCGGAAGTTTTCTAGCCCTACCCCTAGAGAAATGATCGAGTTGACGGCGCCGCCTGCCTTCGAATATAGTTCCTACTACAACTACTTCTTGTTCTATAGCACAGTCACACTGTGCTTTGCAACCATCCAACCACTTGTCATTCCCGCTGCAGCTTTATACTTCGTAGTCGATGTCTACCTTAAGAAGTACCTCTTACTTTATATTTTCATCACCAAAACCGAATCCGGTGGTATGTTCTGGCGCATCCTCTTTAACCGAATGGTTTTCGCAACTCTCCTCTCCAATCTCGTCGTCTTCCTCGGTACCTGGGTCCGCGGTGATGGCAACCACGTTCAGGCATACTCGGTAATTCCTTTGTTCTTCTTCATGATCGGGTTCAAAATTTGGTGCTCAAGAGCTTTTGACCATAAGATTTATTACTACAACATCCGAAACATGTTGAAGGATCCAGAAGCCAGCCGCTCAAAACTGTTCGGTACCAAGGGTGATCGCCTGGCCTCGCGATTCGGCCATCCTGCACTTTACAAGCCCCTAATCACACCTATGGTCCACGCCAAAGCCCAAAATATACTCGCATCAGTATACGGCGGCCGACTTACAGACCCTAATGGTGCAGGTGCGGTTGACTCGATATCTGGATATTCGGACACCTACGCTTTAGATTCCATGCAAACCGGGAAAACACCTGGTCGGGCTGCGCACTCTAACCTTGCTGGATTTGAACTGGTGCCAGAGAACAGACTGGACTTCTCCTATTTCAAGACGAGAGGAGATCAGTTCGAAGGCGACGATCACGGAGGTGGAGGTCAGCTTTATGGAAGAGCAGGAGATATTGTCCGGCCAGATACACCTGGAACTTCCACATTATATGCCGGTAGTGAGGGTTCGAGACCAGGCACCCCAGTCTTCACCCAACCTCCTAAGGCTCTAGACTTTGGGGAAGTCCGTACGAGCGGTGGTAATCATCAGATGTACAGCTACAAGAACGAGTCAGAAACCAACCTCGTCCACGGCGCAGCAGAGATGCCCATCTCTACCTCTCGCTCCACCACACCCAATCCCATACAACAGGCTGGCAGAAGAGACAACAGTCTCGATCGACGAGCGCCCGGTTTCCTAGGCGGTGGACCCCAAGGATACGGAAATTTACCACAGGCAGAGGTCGAGGAAGACCCGATGAGTTACGACTATTTCCGAGGACGACGAGCTAATCCCAGCGGACCGCGATACTGAAAAAAAGAAAAAAGTCCACACTTTTTTTNGCATGATAATGACGCCAAATCTTTTTTTCCCTCTTCTTTATTCTGTGAATGTCCAAAAAAAGCTAGACTGTCCTTTTTGTCTTTGTCGGTGGTCCTTTTTTTTNCTCCACGGGAATGGAAATAACAACTACAGTACTTCTCTCGGGATAGAATTTCAGGTTACTTCGTAGTTGATGGTGCTGAGGGTTTCGGTGTAAGATGGGTTTTGCATATACATATATATTATACATGGCACATAAAAGAATTCTTTCAAAATATGTTGCGTGTTTTAATTATGAAAATGCATTTGGTTGGTATGTATTTGCATTGGCAATGGTTGGTAGTTTTTAAGTCTTTTTGAGACTAGGAGTTCTTTTTTTTACTTGGCCCTTTTGAGGGAACGCTCTAAGCCAGCTGGAACTGGAGATCCTTGATATTTATATATATATTATTATTATTGTTATTTTTGGTGTGCTGGTGTGGAATTGGAAAAGAATTAGCATTTTTTCCTGCATTTTTTGGGAGGGGGAAAGGAGGAAGGGTTTTCTCTCTCCGTCCCCCTTTTTTCCTAGTACATATAGACCGAAAGCATAAGCACAACGTATCATATTAATACAGGGATTTCATGAAAAAGAGAATTTGAACGGAGTTTTGGCTTATACGAGAATGGCGGTGATGATGAATCTTCTTTTAACATGTTTAGTTTTAGAACAGCTGGTCAATATACGATTGTTTTGTCATGCGTTTTTCAAGAATCCGTTTTTTTCCATTTATCATATGCTAAGCTAATCAAAGTAATAACTGCCAACTAACAGCAATATATTCCATGGGCTTTCATGTCTCATCTCCTCCTTACTCATCTCATCATCACTTAATTTATTTACGTCTTAACGTCAGGTTCCGTCCTGCCTATAAACTCTTGGAACTTCAACAGCTCCGTCGCGAGTTGGATATCGGGCTTCAAGAAATCCTGCGCATCTTGTTCGTAGGTGCTTGCATCGCTAGAGTGCTTCTCAATGTACAGTCGGATCGTGGCGCCTGAGCTGCCTGTTCCAGATAGACGGACTACGATGCGGCTGCCGTCAGAGAATTTCACGTACAGGCCCTGGTGGGAAGAGACGCTGCCGTCAAGATCAGTGTAGGAGAAGTCTCCTGCTTCGGCTATGGAGCGGTCTGTAAAAAAAAAGATGCTGGCATCAGTACTCTGTCTGGTTCACCGTCCGGTATAGGAAGAGATAGTTGGAAAGAAAAGGGAGTATTTACCGCCAAGTTTAGATCCGATGAACTTCGGGTCATCAATTTTCTCTTTCAAAGTATTCACTAGCTTCGTTGCACCATCACTATCGACATTCTCATAATCATATCTCGTGAAGAACGTCCTGCCGTACGTTGTCCAGAAATCATGCTGGATCTTGGCAATGCTGGGAGTAACATCAGAATGAGCCTCTCCAATTCCCGCAATGATATTCATCCAAGCCATGATAGCCCAGAGACCATCCTTCTCACGGATATGATTACTGCCGGTACCGAAACTCTCTTCTCCGCAGATGGATAGTTTGTCGGCATCGAAGAGTGCACAGAAGAATTTCCATCCCGTGGGAACTTCGTAGCAGTTCAACTTCTGGGCTTTGGCAACGAGGTCGACAGCACCCGAGGTTGGCATACTGCGGGCAAGGCCGTAGACGCCGTTCTTGCGGAAGTATGGGATAAGCTTGGCGTGGTGTGCAATGATGGCCAGACTGTCTCCTGGGGAAACGAAGGCGTTGGCACCGTAGATCATGTTTCGATCACCATCACCGTCGCTTGCGGCGCCGAAATGAATTTTATCTTTATCAACAGCTTCAACGAGGGAGTGAGCATAAGTTAAGTTGGGGTCTGGGTGTCCACCGTTAAAGTCAGGAGATGGAATACAGTTTTGCGTGCTAGAGCTTGGGAGACCGAGCTCTTTCTCGAAGATAGCCTTGCCGTAAGGACCTGTTACGCCAGACAGAGCGTCAAAAAGAACTCGGAAAGTTTTGTTCTTTTGCAAGAAATTCTTGATTAGATCAAAATCAAAAATCTCTTTCAGCATTTCGACATAGTCAGCGGTTGAATCAATGATTTCAACTGTCAGGTCGCCGTATTCTTTGGTGCCAGTTTTAGAAATATCTACATCTTCCAGCTGGGCGATTTTATATTCCGTGATGGTTTTGGACGTCTCAAATATCTTGTTTGTGACGGACTCAGGAGCTGGGCCGCCATTATTTAGGTTATATTTGATTCCAAAATCAGCCTTCGGTCCTAAATTATAGCTTATCAGCAAGATGAAGCAAGGTTTATAGAACGATTAGCAACTCACCTCCAGGGTTGTGACTTGCAGTCAGGAGAATTCCTCCAGTTGCCTTGTGCTTCCGAATGACATGACTGGCAGCAGGAGTACTCAATATTCCATTCTGGCCGATTATGAGTTTCTTGACACCGTATGCGGCGCCAATCTTCGCGATCAGTTGAATAACTTCAGGGTTCCAGTATCGACCATCACCACCAATGACCAAGGTGCTGTCTTTTACGCCTTCTGGTATCGATAGGAGAATACTAGCGACGAAGGCTTCACTGTAATGTGGCTGTTGGAAAACCGTGACCCTCTTCCTCAAGCCAGAGCTGTTGATGTAATTTGTTAGCGATGGAGCTGTGGATGCTTGGGTATTGAAGTGGGGCAATACTAACGTTCCGGGCTTTTGGTCGGTGAAGGGCGTGAAATTGACTGTTTTGATACTCATGGTTGAATTTATCGGCGGTTTCCAATAGTACCGACAAGTTTTTNCATGGAATTTTGAGAAAGGTTGAGGAAAGTAGTTGAGGTTGGAAAAAAAGGCGGTGGTATGTTTTGCTGTCAAGCCCCTCCAGCGTCATAGCCACATCAAGCTATCGATGGAGGGGCTGTCGCCTCGCCAATCATTTCCCCACAGGACAACCAACACTTGCATGGCATCTAGATGACATCTTGAAAGAAGCTACAGTTGTTGATATCGAACCAAAGAATTTTCTGATGTATTAATCATTGATGTCATACTGTAATTTGATATATCATCTATTTCTGGCCTTCTGGAAGACAACCTCCTTATAATACCTCGCCTCCTCAATGCTTTCTAGGATGTCATCCTTCGCCTTGTGCACAAGCCTTTTCTTCGGCATGCCTTCTAAAACATCTACATCACACCAACGTCTCGCAGCCTCCTTTATCGAACTAACATCTAATATCCGATAGTGCAGATAATCATCGACTTTCTTCCATGGCTCCCTTCGCAGGAAGGCTTTGTCGTGGTGGACAGAGTTGCCTGCTAACAGGGCCGTTCTAGGCTTGGGGACGTGTTTTTGAATGTAGGAGAGGAGATTTGTTGAAGCTTCTTCCGCCGAAGTTTTAGAAGAAATAACAGCTGCGGTAAGGCCGGTTTCGCCATGGGTTCGAATGCACCATTCATTCTTTTTGGCCCGTGAGTCTCTGCATCCTGTAGAAGATATATTGAGAAGAGGGGAGGTGAAAGAATACCATTTTATCCATCCTCTCTTTGGACTGGTGGATTACAGCTCCCCATCCTTCTTCATCGAGTACATTCAAGTCACTATCTGTAATTATGCAGAAGATCTCAATGATGACGTCGTTCTCGACATCGAGTCCAGTCATCTAGAAAAAGGAGATTAAATGTTATTTCCAATTCTTTTGGGTTTGGTTGTATTTTACCTCACAATCTATCCATACCAGTGGATCAGAGCTATTTAATTCCGACATCTTGGTTGTCAGCGTTGCCCAAGAATTTTTGGATGATGTTCCTCTGAATGTATTGTGTTGTCCTAACTTTGGGTATTTTGTGCAAACAGAGCAAATACGTTAATGTCATGTGATGCCTCTTGATCTTAAGCCCTCTTTCGAGAGGTTGCAAAATATTTCATCCTATGTGTTGTGTTCCATATTCTATATGTTGCAGGGGACTGTTGGAGCATTATGTAGTCGCACATTGCTATAAGAAAGAGGAAACTTGGTGAGGGTTATCTCACAACCAACCTGCACCCCTGCTAATGTAGAGTAGTTCTCGAGTTCTTTCACTCTCCCGCAGTAGTCCGTGGGAATTTAGAAACGTAAATTTGATGATTATAAAGTAATGAAGTCTATACATAAACATGGACATGGGGCACATTACAAACATGTTCGAACAATTCAAGTCTGGCCAGCAGCTTGAGCCAAAGCATCTAAGGAGATCAACAGCTATACCTGATCCCTCGCTTCCCCAATTCCTTTCGTCCAACACTCTCCTCCGGCCAAACCCAGCCTCTTGCTCTTTTTGATTCCCTCTTCTCAGCAAGTTGTGGCTCGGGAATCCACTCATCCTTTGGCAGACACTTTCTGCGGGTCCCCTCTGCAGGTGCACCGATCTCGCTCTTCCAGGTTACTTGGCCAGGTAAGAGATCATCCTTGGCCAGCATGTGGAGATACCACAGTGCAATTAACGCAGTCATCTTTGGTTGGCGCTTGACGACCGTTTCACCATCGTCTACGAATGACCCTTCAACTTCTTCAAAAGTTGATACGTTGGGATTCTCGTGGGTTGCGAGCTGGATTGTTTGGACTTCCAAGTAGCCGAAGTGAGGTGTGTTATCGCCGCCATTACGAACTACTACAAGTTCGATTTCTGTCATGATAAATCCATAGCGGCAACCGTGCTCGCGCATATGCCTATGCAAGTGTGAGAGGCCTCTAAGGTACTCTACTTTCCTGTGGTTTCCCTCAACACGCATTCCGGTGTTCCAACGGTCAAAGCTCTTCACAATCCCAACGACGCGGCCAAGGCCACGGCCATAGATGAGCTGTGAAGTGTCATCTGTGTAGTTTGAATAGAATGATGGCTCGGTACCCTTTGCTGATGCGGGGTTGGAGCGCATCACTAGATGGCGGTTACCCAGGGACATGGAAAGTGCCGCATTTAACTTGGTGGCATAGAAGTTGTTGTAGATGTTGTGAAGCTCTGCCTCGGTTTCCGGTTGGCATGAGGTGCGGGATGGAGTTGGTAAAGCCATTGTAGGTAGAGCGACGTTTAGGAGAGCTTGAAGACCTGGGATGGTGCTTATCGTGTTCATGTTGAAAGATGTCCAAGGGCGGATTTGACGAATGTCCCACCAGAAGTGCTTGGTATTGCTATCACGAATGTGCATGTTTAGCTGGCGAACCAAGGCCGGTGCCGGATTGGGAGACGTTAGGTAGCTCATTAGAGTCGTGGTCGTACCATCGTCAAAAATATTGTTCGATACGTCATCAACAGTTAGGACATTTTGGAGAGGCGATGGGGATCGGTGCGGGCTTGGGTAGAAGTTCTGTGGAACGAATGTTTCAATTTGAGAATTGACTGTGGACGGGATGTATGCTGGCATCTGACGATAAGTTGGGAAGCTATACTTTCCCAGTGTTTGACCATCAAGACTTGAACTAGAGCCTCGTCTTTGATGGGTGTTTGAGGTTTCAAAAGAGATTGGTGAACATAAGAGGGAGGATGACTCGTTCAAGGTGGATATACCATCATGTTGCATGAACGAGATGCAATCAGGGCTGGTGTAGCTTCTGCTATGAGAAAGGCGGAAGGTGCTTGCCTGTTGACCGTTTGAGACCAACGGGCTTTTCTTGAACCTTTTTGGAGGGGATAGTTGAATCTCTTGATCCTGGGGACGGATCTTTGGCAACAACAGAGGACCATGTTGGCGGATAGGTGACTTAGCAGGCGTGGTCAAGCTAGTGCTGACCGAGTCAGGCGATGAGTCCTGAGAGTAAATCGAGGCATATGAGCTTGAGCGGCTGTGTCCACGGGCTGTGAAGGATGGGGCAGCGAGGAGGGACTGCTCAAAGGAGAATTCGGGCGGCGTGGAGGGGCCGAATGAGAAGGAATAGTCAAAAGACATCTTGGTATGCTTCCGGGCTTATTGAGACTCCGTCAGTCTTGCTTTCCATACACATCACGTGTGGAGGGTGATACTCACACAAGATTGGTGTGTCGGTCTTGGCAATTAGACACTATTAATTATATGGGATGTGGAGACCAGCTCCAACAGAAAGCAAGGAGAGAAAAAAGAGATTCGTGATGAGCACAGCTCGTCTATCGTCAAGAGGCCTCGGAACAGGACAACAAGTATCAGAGATGAATTAAGATCTATCGAACATAGAAAAAACTAACAATCCTCGAGGAGGGAAGCCCATACTTATCCTCTGTCAACACAAAATGGATCCACGGAGCCCAATACAATCGCCATCAACCAGGGTTCATCCGTCTAAATAAACCTGAAACGTGGAGAAGTGGAATGGAATGCGGAAATTCTGAAGTCAGACATACCATCGACGTTTCTTGGTCGAGGCCAGCGGGCCAAATGGTTCGCTCAGCAATAGGCGCTGGGCGAGGCTCATCGTATTAGGTCTGCACTGGGTCGGAATCGGGTCTGAGGCGAGCGAAGAGAACGCACTGCCCATCCACAGCGTCTCTGAGTCATAATTCGAGCATGCGCAATTATGCAGCGGTGTAGCATTGCAGCAGCTAGCTTGATAGCTTGAAATGCCGTCTGCAGAGCGCCAACGCGTCGGCTGTTCGCAATGATGGTGATAATTCAAAAAAGTCTCGAAGAGCGCGGCGGGGCGCGTGAAGCTTCACGAGACGCCTCGCGTCACGACCGAGGTCTGTCAACAGGCCGATCTCATCTCCATCGCCGTGTATTTTTGGCGCAGCGGCTATCTAATTCATCGTGAAACTGAGAGCCGCTCGGAAGAGCCTGGTAATTATTATTAAAGGACCATCGATGCCGCGCCGAGCATCAAACTGGCGCTGAAGGTCGTTGCACTGCCGACTTCGAAGCGCCGGCGGGAGATTGACATGACCTTGCTGGTGCGACAACGTACCGCTACCGCGCAGATTGTGTGCAAAGGTACCTCGCTCACCCACGGTGTGTACCTCGAGTCTTTTTTGACAGATGATGTCGTGTCGCGGTCGTGTTGTCAGCTCGGCGATTCGCGGCGCTGATTGGATCCCCAGCACGCACACAGCGAGCGAATCACCCCGCGCTCTGCCATCGACGCGCCTGCATGGAGAAAGCGTGCGAGGGCAGGGCTAAGGCGATCGCGAGAAACGAAACAACGCATCAGGATCGTGTCTGCCCGGTACGATTGGCCACGCTCTCAAGAAACGTTTTCGATCAGCATTGTTTCATGTTTGTGAGTCATGTACAACGTTCATCTTCTGCATATCTCCTGCATATCTCCACAACTCAGGTACCAGCCGGCGTACAAGTATGCTCCTGCTGCTGTCCAACTGCTCTTATCCTGAATGCGTGGAAGGACTTCACCGGTCGATCCTAGGGTGGCTTGGACCATAAAGAAGGCGACCTGGCAGCACATCATCTGTCAGACTGACAGAAGATCTTCTTTCCGAGTTTTCATCTGGGTCATCCGGGTCTTCACCGTTCCTCGTCCCGTTGCAACCTGATTTGCAAGTTCTTGGTCACGTGATGAGAACAGCCTCGTACGAGCAATTCCAGCGAGCGGTTATTCTCGCGAAGTGTCCTACCGTATGCTTGGTTTGCTATTCTTGATTTGGGTCGCAGGCGCTTCTGAGCGCTCAGTGGTTAGGTTAGGTCTCATCTCATCTCGTCGTTCAATCTCTTGTTAGCTTCTTGTTACCCGACTGGACACATGAACATGCCAATGCGTTGGATTCAGTTCTAGTCCAAGGGACAGTTCGTCTTCACCTTATTCAGCTGGGTTTTTAAGATTCGCTTAAAAAACAGCCACGAAATCTGACTTGATACTGGCTGCTTTCATACCAATAGTCTCTTAGTTGATGTCCCATTCGAGGGCACACAGAAAAGCGTGCTCCCGAGAAGATGAAGCAATGGGATTCAAAGGCGCCTGGCGATAATAGGCTCGGCGCAAAACATCTTTTTTTAAACTAGTTAAATCGGAAGTTTGCCGCGATTAGTCTCGTCATGAAAGATTGAAGTTTCCAGGTTCGCAATTCCTCAGGTGTATCAGACCATCGTTCCCAAACAAGCTCGTTGCCGGAAATAAACACGTCCCTCAGACAAATCGGGGTTTCATTGTACTATAAGAACCTTTTTGGCCCAAATTGCAAATTGAAGAGTTAAAATCGATCACGTGGCATCGCTTCAATCAAGTAAATCGACGTATGGAGCCTATTTACTTTACAATGCATTTTATTTTCAGAAATGCCTTGTTACTTTTGATTTAACTAGGAATGCTAAACTTTCTTTTATGTACAGGTAGAGTCTCTGAAACTCGCGCTGATCTATCCGCTATTACGATGGTACAGAATTGAAATCAGAGATGGGCATTTTTAGTTGTGCCTTCATCACTTCGACTCTCTGCTGCCGCTCTGTGTCGCAGTAATCTGCGCAAGATCTTTCCACTCGCGCTCTTCGGGATCTTGTCGACGAACTTCACTCCACCCCTAAGTTTCATGATCTGCTACTCTACTCGCTAGCCATTCTATAAGCAGCTTCTCATGGATATGAGATACCTCTGCAGCAGCTCGTTTCACTACGTATGCTCGGGGAACCTCGGTCATTAACTTTTGACTCCATACACCAACCACGCCGGCATCATCGATAGCAGGATGAGTGGTTAGAATAGCCTCAAGTGAAGCCGGTGCAACCTGGAAGCCTTTGTACTTGATCAACTCTTTCACCCGATCCGTGATATAAAGGTCGCCCTGCGCATCTTGGAAACCCACATCTCCTGTCCGAAACCAACCATCGTCACTCAGACATAGACGAGTTTCCTCTGGCCTTTTCCAATACCCCAGAAAGATATTTGGTCCACGCAAATAAATTTCCCCTGGTTCTCCCGGTACCACCTCCTTGGATCCGCCTGTTTTTTCCGTGCCTTCCTCTTCAACATCCATAAACCTGGCTTCCAAGTTAGGCAGCATCTTTCCAACCGAGCCGAGAGATATCTGCCACTCTCCACATGGTTGAGTGTGAGTTGACGGCGATGTCTCCGTCAGCCCGTAGCCCTGCTTTGTTGGGATGCCTGTACGGGTATACACAGCTTCAATCAGCTCTCTCATCAATGAAGCCGCCCCTGAGTTCATCATTTTTATGCTCGATAAATCATATTGTGATACGATAGAATGCTTAGCTAGCGCAACAACGATTGGAGGCACGACGTACACAAAAGTTATCCTGTGAGTCTGCACAACCTCACACCATTTCCGGATATCATAACGCGGCATCACAACAGTCTGGAAGCCTGTACGGACTGTTTGATGAAGAATGGATGTGAGACCAAAGATATGGAAGAATGGTAAGCAAGCAAGGAGCTTATCGCCACCAGCACTGGTTAGATTACCACCACCGGCATACTCAATTTGGAGGACATTGGCTATAATATTGCGGTGAGAGAGCATTACTCCCTTTGGTAGACCAGTCGTCCCAGACGAGTACATTAGAAAGGCAATACCTTTGGCCGGATTAGTGGCTTTGGCCTGGCGGAAGCGGACAGCACTTGTTGTATTTCGAACGGATGTGAAGTGCTTGTGACGACCTGTTGGATCTTGTTCCTTGTTAATGAGGAGGATATGGTCGGATGGAATCCCGACTCGTTCACACGCTTCTCGGACTTTATCTAGATAGGGAGCCTGGGTCACCACAATTTTAGCTCCCGAATCCTTCATCTGCCATGCTAGCTCGCGGACAGTGTACTCCGGATTGGCTGGAGAGGTGATCCCTCCAGCCCATGTGTTTCCCCAGATAATTACTGGAGTATCGATACAGTTTGGTGTGCAGAGGAACAAAATATCTCCTCTTTTCCATCCATAGATTGCTCGAAGTCCCTTCCCGAAATCTATCGCACTAGATTTCAAGGCTTCATATGTATAGGATCGATCACTATCGGAGTCCCGAAAAAGTACTGTAATCACGGTAAACGTGGTCAGTATGAGAGACTCCTGGCTGTGGAGTAGGAAGTTTGTCAATAACTCTTACCGGTTGTATCTGCATATGGTCTATCCTTCCGATCAAATAAAAACGTGAAAAGGTCTATATCTGGAATATCAAGATCTGGATATAGGGATTTGACTGGCATGGCTATCGTTATTCCTGAGAACAAAGTGCTGGTGTGAAAGATCTATTGACTGGCCATCCCAACAATTTCAAGCAAACTAAGAGTTTTGTAGTTGAATGTGCCATATGCTCCACCCATAATCATAGCTCATCCCCCTCAATTTTCGGTACAAAATAGAGAAAAAATGAACTGCCGAGGCACAAGAACTGCCCTGGGTGCAACTTAACTCTGATGGGAGTGGGGATGCTTGAGTCACTTTCGCGGGAGACGGCAATGGTGGTACTTTCCTTGTGGTTGGACCAGCAAGCTTTACTTTCAGATGCATAGTAGAGAAACATCTACGATGGTAAATTATTTTAGCAAATAATGATTCACACAGAGTTTTGGGGGCACGATGTGAACAATATCAACTCTACAGCGGGATGCAATTTAAATACAGATGCTGGCAATTAGTAAAATCTCTTTGGATAACAAGATGAGGGTAATCACTATTATTCAGCTTTTCTCTGCATTTTAAGCTGTGAGTTTTTCAAAATGGCAGTGAGAACATAGCAGGAAGGTAGCCCTCAGTCCTGCTTAGATCTTCCGCAATTATATATCGTAGCCTTGGACAAGACATCAGAATAACTAAGATCGAGCTAGGTCTATAAACTAGTAATTTGAAGCCAACTTTAGCTCCGATATACGGTCAATACTGGATTTCGAGAGGAAAGAACTCATGGTAAAAATAGACTGAATCCTGTGTTTCATTCCTCACACAATGAGTACTGCTTGAAATTCGCACCTCTGATTTCGACCCTGCTCCGATGTGCAGATGATTTCGTGAGCGATTATTTACAAATCTAAAGAGTGGTTTAAAGGGGTATGTGGCTCTTCATGGAACAAGAAACCGGTTGTGGTGGTTGGTCCAATCTATTATGCACCCCGGGCGCCAAGATGGGGGTAAATGCATGCCACTTCGATCCGAGTGGATCGTCATCAACAACAATGCAGCATTTCCCTCGGATATAGCGTTGAATAGATGAGTATGTAGTGAAAAGTGCTAATATAGGTAGCCTAGAGAAAGAACTAAATCATACTCGGTGGATCATTACATACGACTTAGAATTATCAACGAACCTTACAGACCAAACATATATCGAAAAATAGTCATGAGCAAAGTAGCTTTTGTAACTGGGGCGAATGGCATCTCTGGAGGCGCTATTGTAGATTATCTAGCCCAGAACACAACAGAAAAGGACTGGACAAAAATCATAGCCACTTCACGCAACTCATTCCAAAGCAAAGTTAAAGATAAGCGTGTCCAATTCTTAGCACTTGACTTCAACGAGGATCCTAAGGAACTGATCACACGTATGGAGAAGGACTGTAAAGATGTTACGCATGCATATTTCTCTTCCTACGTTCATCGGGATGATTTCGACGAGTTGGCAGAAGCTAACATCCAGCTGTTTCAGAATTTCCTAACAGCAATAACAAGTGTTGCTCCTGGACTGAAGAATGTGACCTTACAAACAGGTGGAAAGCATTATGGCGTTCACATTTGTCCTGTTCCATCGCCAGCCCAAGAGGATGATCCTGTCCATCCTGAGAACCAGGGCAACTTTTACCACGCTCAACAAGAGTTCCTACGCTCCAAACAATTGGGATCATCGTGGACTTACAACGTCATCCGTCCGCAAGCTATCATAGGTGCCACGCAAAAGCCTAACGGGATGAATTCGGCTCTCACATTGGCTCTTTACTTTTTAATCTGCAAAGAGTTGGGCACTAAGGCTCCTATGCCTACGAATCAGATCTTCTGGCATGGTCTGGATGATCTAGCTTACGCACCTCTCATCGCAGACTTATCCATATTCGCCTCGACAACACCTGGATGTGCTAACGAGGCATTCAATATCAGCAATGGGGATGTATTTAGCTGGAAGCAAATGTGGCCGAGAGTGGCGCAGTATTTCGG
Source organism: Scytalidium lignicola (assembly GCA_002812745.2). Classification (NCBI taxonomy): domain Eukaryota; kingdom Fungi; phylum Ascomycota; class Leotiomycetes; genus Scytalidium; species Scytalidium lignicola. The sequence continues at coordinate 97,807 of NCSJ02000041.1, read as the reverse complement.
TGCCGAGGCTGATCCCGACCAGAAATTTTCGGAGCCACAGCCAACTCCTGGAATACTCGTGCAGGAATTCCGCCTTGCTGATTGGCATCGAGATAAGGAACAAGTATGGCAGGCATTATGTACCAGGTTGGGGACTCCATCAGCCAAAGCAACATTTCAGTATGGGACCTGGGAATTTCAAGACTGGGTCTATTAGAGAACATGGAATGTGTACTTGGGCATGGACAAAGCCCGCAAGTTTGGCTGGAAGTCCCAAATCGACAGCTTCGATTGTCTGTCCAAGACCTTTGAACAATTCCAGAGAGACGGGTTAATACCACCTGTGGTTTGAAACCCATCTAGTACGAACTTGAACATGCGGATCTCGGATTACCGACCACGGGTTGACCTAAGAGCAAACTTACCCATCAAGAAAGAGATTATTATATTGTTAAAATGGTTGATTTTAACTGCAATAAGTTTCTTATCTACCAAAGTCAATCTGTGGGGTCCCTAAGGAGAGGCAGCATTGCTCCATCTGCATTGATGTATATCATTGATAGTGACAGAGAAATATGAAATGGTATGAAATGTTAACACAATAATTTAGAAACAGAATAATCTCAATATTTTTCTTGGTTCATTCTTTTTCTTTTTCCTTTTCTTTTTCAAAGCGCGTGGTAGAATTTTATAGATTCCCGCTGATACTAAAGATAAATTGATGTTCTGTTGAATGACCGAAGTACCGAAGACTGCTGACTGACTAAGCTCCACTTCTGACTCTGTCTCCATTAATATCTAAGTTATTCATTAACCACGGTATGATCTTACGAGTGTACGAGTGTACGCGCTTAGTCACCAGCATCAAGTTACAGTAGGAATATTACATGTTGATATCCATTGGCTGTGATATGCAAATCATCATCAATAAAGGTTAGAAATTTGATACAGCGTGGTTTTAACCTCCCACACAACAACCTTGCATATACCACCTTGAGTTGTAAGTGCTTAGTCGTGGCCTCGACAACGTGGGCAAACACATCCACTCACGAATCGTTTGAACTCCATCTCTGCAACATTCTTACCTGCTATCTAGGCATAAATAAGCACTACGATAAAAATACCGAAGTTTACAACCTGCTTTTGACTACGCAATGCAGTTCCGAAACACCGAAACCTCGATGCTGTCGTCATTGGCCAGGGGGTTCGGCTCCTCAGCCTCATGGTGAGTGTATTGTTTGATAATGTCCTTCATGTGAATATAATCGCAAAGTATCGGTGAGGTGTCCACTTAGCATTATATATTTAGTCGTTTCCAACCCGCCGTTCTTTGCTATATTACGTATTTCGTTGTTGGTCTTCGTGCTATTCCCCCACTTCTTCATTTCCCAGTGTTTTTCTCTATTCTCCGATCTCTTTCAAAATCAACGCCACAAGGATCTCTTCTCTACGGCTTTTATCTGATCTCTCTCTCTCTTTCATTGCAATCTTCATCTTCTTCATCTTCATCTTCACATCCCGTCTGTCACCATGTCAAATGAAAACCCATTCCTCTATCCGAACATCACAAGTGTCTCTCAATGTAATATCAACGTCTGCAATATCCAAGATGCTACAGTCACTTATATTCCTACACTATTTGGCAATGCTCTCTACGCTGGTGTCTTCGGTGCATTATTGATCTCACAGGCTGGCTTGCTTGTCTACTATCGAACATGGACTTACTCTATTGCCATGCTATGTGGATGCATTCTTGAGGTGATAGGATATGTCTCTCGGATATTTATGCATTTCAATGTCTGGGAATCGAATCCCTTTTTGATGTGAGTCTCATAGCATTTAACACCACATTTCAAAGTGTTACCATTGAGCACTGCACTTATAACTATGCATCAAAAGCTAACACATATCTAAGATACTTGATAACACTTACCGTCGGCCCAGTGTTTTACTCTGCAGCCATTTACGTTACCCTCTCTCGCATCATTGTCCATTATGGCGTTGAAAATTCCCGCTTCGCTACTAAGACTATCTCCATAACGTTCATGACAAGCGATTTTGTTTCTCTCGTGCTTCAAGCTGTTGGTGGTGCCTTAGCAGATACCGCGTCAACACAAACCGACCAGGATCTGGGAGTGCATATCATGGTTGCCGGGCTAGGATTTCAAGTTTTCAGCATTTGTGTATTCATCACTGTCGCGACAGACTTTGGGTTGAGGGTGTGGAAGCACGTGAAGATAAACAAAAGATTATCTGAGGCAGGAGGACAAAACTCTAGACATGAGAGCGAAAATGGTCTTATTCGTGAGTTTGGGGTCGGTCAATCACATATGAAGAGTGAACTTTCATTCAAGCTGTTTCTTATTTGTGAGTCTGTCTGGCTATTTCAAATGTTAATACGGTCTAAGCTAACACTGAACGTCCAGCACTAAGTCTTGCAACATTCTTCATTCTTGTCCGTTCAGCCTTCCGTGTTGCTGAACTAGTAAACGGGTTCAGTGGCTCACTAGCAAACGATGAAGTTACGCTCATGATTCTTGAGGGAGCGATGATTAGTCTTGCAACGATACTTCTTACAGTGTTCCATCCAGGACATGCTTTCAAGGGAAGATGGAGTGATGCAGGATGGGAACAGAAGCCTGGGTACACGAGAAACCGAGGAAAGAGTGATTCTGTAATTGATGAAGAGATAGAAATGGCTTAAAGAGTTGATCAAATTTTCTTCAACTTATAAGTATAAAATTAAAAATATTATTTTTTTTATTCTTATTGTTGGCATGGTCACATGTAAGCTAGAATCACGTGTAGATTAGGTGCAAGTATCCCCTCGGACCCCACCGTGCCTTTATGCCTTTTATAGCGTGGTTGCCTTAGGCCTAAAATAATTCTCTGGATGTGTGACTGGTAGAAGGGAAGTTTTGGGTGGATAATATTCCTAGACGTAGATTTTGCCTAGCGAGCTTAAGCGAGTGGGGTCCGAGGGGATAGATAGGATTAGGCTAGTTCTGTTGCGGTAGAAGGGGGCGGTACGTAAGTACTACACGGCACTACTCCTCCATATCTACCGTCAACTCGACTACCTATAGCTAAAAACAATTAACCACCATATCAATGCGTATTACCTCCATAGATTGGTGAAAGACCTTTTCCACCCAATCGTCCAGGTTACAACCAATCAGAGCCTCGCTCCTTTCAGTTAGCTCCTGATCTTATTGGTCTAAAATTAGATCACATACATTCTCATCTAATGAATTAACACACTTTAATACCTCAAAAAAGCAAGCTTACCTATTATCTAAAATCTTATTAGTTGTTAACTTTAACTTTAAACTATATGATTTACTTTCATCTTTATTATTTTGTTGGTGGACCTTAAGCTACAGTCCCCCACTATTTAATTGGGACGCTAACATATGACTGATCGCGTCTACACGTGACTAGTCCACCAACAATTATATACTGTAGGAGAACTATCGGGTAGTACAGTTGGTTACGTACGGTAGCGACATAGGAGTAGGTGATCGAGCTGTATAGCCATGGAGTGCTGAGTACAACCAGCCAATCAGAGTAGGGTGCGGTAGAATAGGAGGATTGCAGCCACTACGGCTACCCCATAAGGGTTCACGTGATATCCATACCACACACAATATAGGCTTTTTAACTTTAACTTCTATATTATATTTATAACATTAAGTAAATTTTAATTTTGATTTAAATAAGAATGATTTTTAGTCTAAGTAATTAATATATCACAATACTTGACTTATTATGGTCATAATTTCGGTAAGCTATACTCTGAATTTAGCGACCATATATCAAATCAAATGGCCATCTGGCCCAATGGCAAGGCGCTTGAGTGAGTCACTAGATCCATTAACCCGACCAAACATAGTGTCAAATGTACTAATAAATTACAGCTACGAATCAAGAGATTGCAGGTTCGATCCCTGCGATGGTCAATTCATTTTTTTTAGTGTCTTTTAAGTTTAAACTAGTATAAAAAAAACAGAAACAAAGAATTAACTATCATACAGATTAAACCTACAATCTCTTCATTTATAAGTAAGATGTATTAGCACATTTTAGACAATGTTACATTTTGTTAGTTATTTAATTGTATTCNTTTTTTTTTAAGGTGGAATTTCCTTTTTATTTTAAAAACAAGCTTTGTGTTGGCATGGTCATATGTAGGCTAGAATCACGTGTATATGAAGTGCACGTGTAGATAAGATTAGGCTAGTTTTGGTTGCGGTAGGTGAGGGCGGTACTGTACGGCAGTACTCTCCCATATGATATATCTACCGCAGTATGAACCTACCTATACAATTAACCACCATATCAACACGTATTACCTCCATATATTGGAGACTGTACGTTCACCGTAGAGGTGAACCGACACTTTACTTGTTACTCGCAATACTCGCAGGGACTAAAAAACGCGAACCGGCTACAGCTGGCTATACGTTTACATCACCCCAAACAATTGATTTCTTATGGAAACTGGAAATTATTTTTGATAATATTAAATCTAATCTAGCGATATTTTGTTATCTGTTTTTTTTTTAATCATTACATATACATTTGTTGAGATTTTGAGGGTTGTAAATTTAATAGCGAACAATAACAAGCTCGTANTTTTTTTGTCCCAGGGAAGAAGGTGCTTCAAAAAAACCTCGCTAATCTTTCACCAGTGCTTGAGTAAGTTATTAGATCTACCATGTCTAAGATGTGCTAATACTTTCCAGCTACGAATCGAGATGCGATGATCAAAAAAAATTTTAAGTAAGGTTTTCCTTTTTAAAAAAAAAATTTACGAACGTGCTAAAGACAAAGGTCATACGTAAATCCTCTGGCCACTTACCTAAACCTCCGGCTTGCGCCGGCATCGGCTATTTTTCAGGCAATAATACACACAATTTTAGCTGAATTCTCAGGCCTCACACCAATATTTGTATATAATAGCATTCAAATACCTATCCCCTCGACCGCCAGAGATGGAATCACTGATTTGTTTCCGCGATCTTACGCGATCCCGGGCCTTGGATTTGCGACCCCGCTCCAGTCTGCGACCCTAGGAGTATGACGGGTAATGAATCTCCGCTCGTAGGCTTTTGGGTTGTTGTGACGGACGNTTTTTCTTCCGCAAGGGGGCACAAATATGCGAGCACAGTGCTACCCACTTTTGCGTGGTGCTCGGCCCTCATAAATGAGACAGTAACATCTATTGAGAGCCTAATAGGAGAGGAACATATGTAGCTTTATAATATTTAATAATCCACAACTAAATTTCAAGCATGTCAAACTAACATATATTGGTGAATAGTTTATACCAGTTCTTTAAGTGATTAAACAACTTCATAAGGTGTGATCACATTACTGAGAAAGAACTTTATTCATTTATATTTATTTTGTGATACTGAAACTTTGTTAAAGTGCCAAGAGAGTGACGAGAAATGACGTCAAATGAAACAAAACACATGGCCAAGATGCAAAATATTACTAGAATAAATGAGTGTCAATGTTAATGGACTATTCCTTTGCGGGTTTTTTACAGGCTCTGGGGTAATACGTGTTTTGCGGGGTGAATCCCTTTTGGTGCTATCCCCATTCTTTCGCAGGATCTCCCCGCACGAGTAGAATTCATGCTAGACCTCGTAACTTCAAGCAACTTTAATTACTATAGAATCTATCGTAGTTAATATTATTAGTAAACACTTCAAATTCAACCTTCTCTAGAATTTAAGAATCAAAATGTTCGGCGGCTGAGATTTGCCTTTGATACATTACTCTATTTTAACCCAGATTAGCCGTACGTCGGCTCTTTAGCAAAAAAAAAGGATCAACGAAAATATTCTAAGAGCTAGAGGTTCAATACTTGTAACCTCTACCTCTTAACAAATTTATGGCAACAAAGTTGCAGGGAAGCCGATACTTCATAATAGTTAGGACATGTGTCTCTATCCTCAGCCACTTTAGCATTAATGCCGGTTTCTATGTACCATTACTGGAAATTTGAAGAAACCCAGCTTGCTCATGGTGACTGATCCCAAGAGGACAATTTTCCCGCTAGCAGCATGCTTCAATCACCTCAGCAGCCACATGAGAACCACAACTTTGCATGCTCTCGAGCTTGCCGATTTTGTCGAGTAAGAAAGGTATGAGAGACCTCTTATCTTCATCATGCAGATTGCTTATATTATGGATGAAGATTAAGTGTGATAAGGCAAAGCCAATATGTACTTCATGTGCAACTCATAAACGTCATTGTGTCTACACATATGAACGCCCAAAGCCAAGGTTCGTATTCTTAACTGTGCAGATCAGAGGAAATTATCAGGGTTCCATTAATAATTGAAACCATGGCTACATAGACCATCATCAGCAATCATCTCTGCAATCCAGGATGAGAAGCAAGCAATTGAGAACATCATTCTTGATCTGAAAAACACCACTACTCCTGAAGAAACCGCAAGTATTTTGGATCGCGTTACTGTAGTTAATGGTTCAGTCCAGATACCAAAATCAAATAATGATAACACAAAGGATCGAGATCATTCTAAATGTCAAGAAAGACAAGCGTTACAGACCCCAGAGGAGTCTAGGAGTAGATCAAGAACACCTGTAGAAATCTACCCCGAGGTCGACGATGCAGATGACCACGCTTCCGATGTCGATTTTGACGTGTCTCAGTACTTATCAGTTGATGATCATGGCCAAGTTGAGGTCTTTGGACTAACTTCGACGCTCCATAATCCAGGACGAGCTCCTCCAAGCAACTCTCCACCTATTCAAGGCGTTCGAAATCAGCTGATTGCAAACGCAGCCTTGCAACGACAGAAGGAATTTTCCATTCGGCTCCTTCCTGAACTTGATGGAGTGCCAACGTCTCTGGCAATGCACCTCCTCGATCTTCATTGGAATCGCCAACATCATACCTTCCTCCTCACATATCGACCTGCCTTCATGAGAGATCTTATCCATGGTGGTCAATATTGCTCAAAATTCCTTCTCAATGCCATTTTTGCTTGCTCAAGTAAATATTCGGATAGAGTAGAGCTCAGAGATGATCCTTCAGATCCACGAACAGCTGGTGGACGATTTTTTCGGCGATGTAATGAACTGATGTCGGAAGATCCACCTTGGGAACGATCTAGTATACCTTCGTTGGCTGGATTGCTCTTGCTAGGATCGACTTTCATTGCGCGAGGAGAGATATCTAAAGGGTGGTCATATACTGGTCTTGCTATCCGCATGGCTTTCGATCTTGGCTTGCATCTGGACCTTAGAAAGCCAGGTTTCACTGCTGAGGATATTGAAATCCGAAGGAGGGTATATTGGGGAGCGTTTCTTTGCGATAAAATGCAAAGCCTCTACCTAGGACGTCCAATTGCGATGCAGCTAAAAGATAGCCATGTTCCCCATGAATTTATGGATACACTGGAAGAATTGGATCTGTGGGTTCCCTACATCGACCCAGAATATCCAGATTCGACGCAAATGCTGTGCAATCCGACACCAGTCCATTCTGTGTCGACCTTTCAGCAACTCTGTCTACTTTCAAAATTGATGACGAGAATCATAAATCGATTCTACTCAGTTGGTACCACCCCAGCAAAAGCCCAAGCAAGTCTACATGTCTTGGACGAAGGCTTGTCAAAATGGTATCGACAATTACCTGAAGAAATCACTTTCGAGCCATGGTCAGATGCCTCGATGGTATCTCAAAAATCCGTTCCACCAAATGTCATGAATCTCCATAATACATACTATTCCCTCGTCATCCTTCTTCACCGGCCATTCATCTCCGATGGTCACCTGAGATCCGCATCTGGATCTATACCAAGCACTTCCTGGAAAAAGTGCACAGTTGCCGCACGAAATATTACGAGTATTGTGGGCGCGTACCGATCAGCATACAGTCTTCGTGGTGCTCCATATCTGACTAGTTATGCTGTGTATGTCTCTTGCACCATACATGTCCGAAATGCTGCTCTAGAAGGCGGTCAGAATAGTGAGAACTTGCGACTTTTATTAACAGGTCTTAAGACACTGGACGAACTTTCAGTCCCAAATCCGGGCGTGTCACGGCCAACCAATATTATCCGACGATTGATGCAAACGAATAAGATCATGGAAGGACCTAGTGAGTGTTCGCTATTCTATTTTTAGGAAACAAATTGAGGGTGGAATTGTGGTTGCGTTATATAGTATTTTCATTTCTCCACTATATTAACCCTTTTCTGACCCACCATCCACCGCAGTATCATCGCCCGAAAATGATGCCACCATATCGTTCGATATGAATGCAACGCCAAAGTCGATCCCTCTGACATCCTTATTCGACACCTTTGCGCACGAAAATGGCTCGAATATTGGGAATGCATCGAATATTTCCAATGCTTTGTTAGAAGATGCCATGAATGATTCAATATTTGGTTTTATGGATAATTCGTATATCCAAGACTCCTTTAATTGGACTTGATGATTCCGTTGTAGCTATGATTCCTGTATATGATAATATTCATTCCCACTATGAAATTATAAAATGAAAATTGGAAATAGCCATCCATATTGCATATTCTTGCATTCTTTTGGCTCATAGTTATGCTATATTATCTTCAGAAACGAATGTGTATAAGCATCATTATAAAACATCCAATCTGGTAATCTATACATTATTTCCGGGAAATATCCAGCTCATTCCAGAACTCGTGGGTCCTCAGCCACAATCTGATCATAATATGGTTGGAAAGCCAACCACATCTTGCTTGGATTCCCGCTCTTCTTATGTGTCATCTCAGCCGTCTCTTTATCAATAAAAACCTTTTCCCAACCTGGACCCGATGCCGCATTTGCCATTAACTGTGCATGACAGCATCTATCTAAGGCGATGAACAAGAATGCAGCCTCATCGACAGTCCGACCACACGTAATGATTCCATGGTTTCGGAGGATGACGCTGCGGTTTTTGGGCCCGAGAGCCTTTGCAATACGTGCTCCTTCCTCGGTAGAAAGGACGGTTCCTCCATATGCATCATAGACTAGACAAATTGATTTCATCCGTAAGTGGTTTCTTTTACAACAGAGTAAAATAGACATCAAAAGATAAAATAAAGAGGAACTTACCACTCAAATCGTCGTAAAACCTCAAAGCATCCTGATACAGCGGCTCAATCACCCGTCCAAAGCAAGAGAATGCCTTTCCGTAGACTGAATGAGCATGGCACGCGGCATCAAGATCAGGTCTCGCATTGTGAATCTCACTGTGGATTGCAAAAGCCGGTCCGTTGATGGGCATTTGCGCTCCTCCTGGCTGCACTTCTCCCTTCTCATTTACCTCGACCAAATCGCTGACTTTGATTTGGGAGAAGTGCATGCTGAGTGGGTTGATCCAGAAATGTACTACCATGATTTAAATTATTATTATCAGGATTATCTATCACATTGCACGGCGGAAAATAGCAGCTAATTCAATGATGATTACAGACTGCCTACATACCACGGTTGATAGGGTCCCGAAGTGAAATATGTCCAGCAACGCCCTCATCGAAACCTTGCTTGGCAAAGACTCGGAATGCAACCGCAAGATGCTGCATCTTATACTTGCGCTCATCGAGCTTGTTCTCAAAGACGGGCGGGGATCGGATCTTTACTCTCCCATCTTTGTCGCCCAGGAAATGCACATCTTCGAAAAAGGTATCTGGTCTGTCTGCTGTGTTGCTCTTTTCATACCGTAGATGAAGGGTAGTATTTTCCTCAGAGAGTGTTGAAGTAGAAGTAGGAGGAGCCATTATGTTCGATAAGTGAGATAGAGAAGTTTAGCTGTTTGGCCTAGTGCTGTTTTTTTTAATAAAAATATAAATGTAGTGCTCAAGAAGTATGATATTATTTTGTATCAACCTTTCTGTGAAGATCTTTTGAATTGAAACGGATCTCTCTTCGTTCCCCATCTATCTCCTCCATTTTCTTTACTCTTTCCACTTGCACGCTGCTTTCGGAAGGGAATCCGGCTGTACGGACACGGAAAGTCACAACCCGCCCATGTGTACCCCAAATAGTACGCTCTACCCCGCCCTTACCCCGTTAGACGCCGATCTATCCTCCTTCTCACGCCCCGTCTCCTTTGATGGTTGACTCGCAAGCCAGCCAATAACTGAGAGTCTCCGTATACTATTATGGTAGGGAGGTTAAAGGTGGAGTAGAGTTGGGGCTCCTTATTTGACTTCATATCACGGCGAATTACTGTATCTGTCTCATTACTTGGTCATTTCATCAGATTGCAAGATGAGAGCTGTTGGCGTCCGAGGAGGCGGAGGCAATGCCGATGCTCTTTTCATTGACGACACAGTACCGGATCCTGTTGTCAAACCTGGTCATATACTTGTTGGAATCAAGGCTTTTGGCTTGAATAGAATGGATATCATGCAGAGAGAAGCCAAATATCCATATGCTCTTTTGCCAGAATCGGGGACTATTATGGGAGTTGAATTCAGCGGCATGGTTATAGAAAATGGGCCAAACTGTAGGATAATCTTGAAAAAATTTAAAGATTCTGACTAATTATGCCTCAAGGTACGTCGAATTTTAAGCCAGGTGATCGGGTTTTTGGTCTTGCGTATGGTGGAGCTGTAAGTTTATTATACTTCAACCATGGCCGTCAACTAACACTATTTTCAGTATGCCGAGAAGATCTCCGTCTCGGAGAATATGTTAATGCATATGCCTCCCCATATGACATTTGAGACGGTTGCCGGCATCCCAGAGGTAAAACTTCACTCCACAATTTTAGTGACGCTGACCATAAATATTAGACATACTTTACTGCCATTCAAGCACTCCATCTAGTTGGATCTCTTGAAAAGGGCCAAACAGTTCTCATCCATGCCGGTGCGTCTGGCGTTGGTCAAGCTTTAATTCAAGTGGCACGGCATGGAGGTGCATCAAAAATCTGGACCACGGCAGGAACAGATGAAAAATGCGCTTTATGTAGATCTCTAGGTGCAGATGTAGTTGTTAACTATCGATCTCAAGATTTTGCTGAAGTAATTAAGAAAGACACCGATGGCCGAGGAGTTGATCTTATCATTGATCTCGTCGGTCGTGATTACTGGCATAAGAATATGGCATCAGCAGCAAAAGATTCCAAAATGGTGCTTGTGGCTGCTATGAGTGGAAACATGATTGAGAATTTCAATCTCAGGGACTTGTTGAATAAACGGATCTGGGTTTTGGCTACGACATTGAGAACGAGAGATTCAACTTATCAACGGAAGCTCCGTGATAAGTTTATTGAATTAGCTATGAATCCCCTTGCTCAAGGTGATATGAAGATTACAGTGGATAAGGTATATCCATGGGGTCAGATCTCAGATGCCCATAAGAGGATGGAGGCAAATGTCAATGCAGGCAAGATTATCTGTACAGTAGGTTGACAATATAGTAGCACTATTATTATCATTAGTGCAAATGACTCTAAAGATTTAAAATTTGATCTGGAACTATCGTTTCATAGCGTTATCACTTTGCTGTCTGTCAAATGAATAATTACTGCTGCAGCGACATAATCTTGTTGTTCGAGTTCATGACACTTGTTAATTGCTGTTTCTTTCCTACGGTTGACTTTCTGTCTTCTTAAAACAATTAAAATTATAACTCGCTGTCAGTACGTGTCTGTGGTCCTAGGTCGCGTTCACGGTTTAGCGCTTCATCAGTTGAGTGGGAGTTTTATGTACTCACCAAGCGTTCATGGGGGTCCCACCTTGGATGTTGAACTAAGATAATAAACAGAGTAGCGTTTCTAGTGGTGGCTATAAACTAAGATGCAAGATGATAGGCTTTAAGGAGTTCTTCACGAGAAAAGTATCCCTCAATTCCCATCTACGTGACGATAAGTGTTTTGATACAGTCGCAGAAAGGCAAGAACCCAGGAGGTCGACCAAAGCGGGCAGAATATCGGGATCCTAAAGTCCAACCGTATCTTCTCAAAACTCGTGCACGAGCCTTGACTCTACAAGAACCGGGTCAACAGACCTCGAGCCTGTTGCTAAGTCTGCCGCCCGAGCTTCGTCGTCGCATCTATGAAGACGTCCTCGGCCATCGTAAAGTCCACGTCGTGTTCGAATTCGGACCACAGGAGTACCGAACGGGTAAGAAGAATGAGCATCTACAGTGGCGATGGTGGCATTGCATATGTACCTGGGACCAAACCTATGATCATCGCCGCTGGAATGTCTGGTGGGATCGCTGTAGATTGGGAGTGGTTGATGGGAGCGGGAGTCCTGGTCCCCCAAACGGCATGATGGGCAAGTTGAAGCTAGATTTTGCCATCTTGCTGGCATGTTGACAAGTGTAAAATAACCAACCTTCGAGCTAGTCCAGCTTCCATGTTCTCGAGCAGGTTACTAACTTGATACAAGATATTCCGAAGCAATCGACATACTCTACAGGACCACAACCTTCAACTTCGCCACCTGCCAGCTCCTATGCAGCTTCTCATCACTAGTTATCCCACACCGGTTCGCACTCATCAGCTCCATCGAAATGATATGTGAGTTTGTCAAACTAGGCACCTCAGTTCTTCCCACTGTAGATAGGCAGCGTTATTACGACATGTGGATCATGCTTGCAGGCATGTCCAATCTCCGCCGCCTTAGGATTGTGATCGCTGCCCATTTCCACTACCGGCTGACTTGTAGGAAGTGTGGCTAGGACCTCTGAAGCAGATAGGGAAAATAGATCTTTTCGAGGTGTTGGTCCCCAGTCATACACGAAGCATTTCCGTTTTGACCAGGAATCAAACTTCAAGTTGAGGACGTTCCAAGATAATCTATTTGCTATAAGTTGTTTTTGAACCGCGAACATTGCATATGATTGATATATGATACTGGCTGTACATGATGAAAGGATAGTAGTTTGCTCTAGATACAACTCGAGATCACGAGGTATTGCGTACATGTCTGCAGAAGAAAGGGTGTCTAGCAGGAAACGTAGCTGTCTCTTTTTAGGAATTAGTATTAGTGCAACTACTATCAATTTCACTACTTTACCATCATTTTGGTATCCCTCATACATTCTAACAACTGCAACGACACTCAATACTAGGCTTGCTTTGCTAACAGAGACTGCCTGGAAAAAATATAAATTTTATTACTTAATTGTTGTATAATTAGTTAGGTTTTTAATAATTAGTTATATGATACTTACTATGATTGGTGGGAATAACTTCTGTAAGAAAAATAAAAGTTCCATGTGGTGTTTTAGACAAGTGGGTGAATAGCGGCAATCGGTACACGTGTACATGTAAGACCTCCCGGCAACGGAGAGTGAGTGTCCGTTAGAGCAACAGCTACAGCTCGATAGTCAGATCATGTTTATCTTGGCAGACTAAACCCTTAGAGCTCTATGCCTTCACATTTCTGAATAGATATATGCTTGATAATTTCCTTTTCATACTCCGTTATTTTTCTTTGCATCTTCTCTTCTCTGTAAATGCGATAATCCCACTGTTACCACCAATTGATTGAAAAATGACTTCACCAGCCTCTACAATCGAGTGTGACGTCGTTGTAGTTGGGAGTGGAAATGCCGGCTTCTCTGCAGCTGTCTCTGCTGCACAATCAGGAGCTAGACGAGTTCTCCTCGTTGAGAAGAGTCCAGAAGAATGGGCAGGAGGCAATAGCTTCTTTACTGCTGGTGCAATGCGAACTGTTCACTCCGGACTCCAGGACCTGTTGCCTCTCGTCAATAATGTAGACGCAGCAACTGCACAACTCATCGACCTAGCGCCATACACTCGAGAAGACTTTCTCTCAGACATGGACAGGGTTACTCATGGGCGGTATCATCGTGAGCTTGGGAGAACACTAGTAGAGGAATCTAATAATACGGTGAAGTGGCTGGCTAGGAATGGTGTTCGGTTTCAGTTGTCATTCAATCGTCAAGCATATAAAGTAGATGGAAGGTTCAAGTTCTGGGGAGGTCTCACTTTGAAAACTGAGGATGGTGGTCGCGGCCTGATTGAAGACCATAAGAATGCGGCCAGGAGACATGGTGTTACCATTTTCTACCAGACTGCAGCTGAAAAGCTTATCTTAGATGAGCAGACTGGTACCTTTAAATCATTACTGGCCGACAGAGCTGGCAATAAGATAATGATCCATGCGAAAGCAATTATTCTCGCCGCTGGAGGATTCGAGGCAAACCCTCGTATGCGAGCGCAGTATCTTGGCCCTGGATGGGATCTTGCTCATGTCCGAGGAACTCCGTATAACACCGGGGAATGCTTAGAGATGGCCATCAGGGATATAGCGGCAAAACAAGCAGGTCAATGGTCAGGTTGTCACTCGGTGGCCTGGGATGCCAATTCACCCGCCAATAGTGGTGACCGAGTGATCTCGAACGAATTCACCAAATCTGGTTATCCGCTTGGTATTACCATCAATAACCAAGGAGAGAGATTCTTCGACGAGGGTTCAGACATCCGCAACTATACATATGCCAAATTCGGAAGAGCAATTCTCGCACAACCACAAGGCGTTGCGTTTCAAATATGGGATTCGAAAGGTATCCCATGGCTACGGGAGGAAGAATATAGAGACGAAATTGTCGAAAAGATCCATGCCAATTCGATTGAAGAGCTGGCGCAAAAGTGTACGGAGAAGGGCCTGCTCAACCCAGCAACGATGGTTGAGACGGTCAAAGACTATAATCAAGCTGTCTACAACTACCAGAAAGAAAATTCCGACTTGAAATGGGATCCTGCCATCAAGGATAGACTTTCGACTCAATCCTCTAAGAAATCTCTCAAAGTGCCCAAGTCCAACTGGGCATTACCAGTTGACCAAGGACCTTATATGGCGGTCAAAGTTGGATGCGGCGTGACTTTCACTTTTGGTGGACTAGCTGTTGATTCTAAGACATCTGGAGTCATTTCAAACCTTACTGGAGAGGTAATTCCTGGTGTATTCTGTGCTGGTGAGATGGTTGGCGGGTTGTTCTATGAGAACTATCCTGGTGGAAGTGGATTAACCTCAGGAGCAGTGTTCGGTCGTAAAGCTGGTATTAGAGCGGCGGCAATGGTGGAGAAGGATAGAAATTCTAGTCATGGTGCAGGGCCATCACCTCGTCTGTAGATATCTGAGTGCATTGGGTATATATCTCATTATATTGTTCAAGGTAAAAATGCAATAAACTCATCTAAGAACATTTATTTATGATGCTATGTTGATATTACCAGACTTGGATCTTAACGCTCTACGGTAAATTTATTTGAAGATCCTTTTTTAAATTTGACCATTTACTTAACTATATAGTTCGCTATCTACATACACCAATCCATTTCTATTTCATTCAAACACCTTCTTAGGGTTGTTCACAAATAGATCTTGCCAGACCTTATCATCTGTAATCCATTCTCGCAGCGTCTTGATATGCCCCGCATCAGGCACGTCTCGGAAGCCCTCAATGTCTGCATGCCTCTGTTCTTGAGTTTTACCTTTCCTTGAGACACCAAGCTGTGTGTGTGGCCAGTCTATGTCTCATAAGCTGTCTGAAAATTTATTGAATATTCATGAAGGGAATGCTTACCAGTGCCGAATATGATTCTGTCAGGTCCAGCCACAATAACGGCCTTGACAATTGGTTCAATAGCCTTCATTCCACTAGCATGTCCATGGTACAAACGCTCGAACCCAGAAACTTTTACATAAATGCGTTTTTCTTTAATCAGATCGATAAATGTCTTGAAATCCTCGCTGTTCTCTTCGCTAGGGAAGGTTCCCCCGAAATGATCAGCTACGAGCTTAATTCTCGGATCAAGTTCATTTCGAATCATCGAGGCCATAGAAGCCCATGCATGCACGTCGCAGAAGATGCCAATAGCCCATCCTAGACGGGCCAGTCTGTCGGCTAGCTTCTTGACTTTCACAGCAATTGAATCACCAGTAGGTTGATGGCCGTGACCCCACGCCATCTCATGAAGACGTGCTCCCCGTACTCCAGCCTTGTGCAGCTCATCCAGCTCATCATCCGTGATAGTATTGACATCAATAGTGGCCAGACCGCGAAGAGTGATCCCTGGCATAGACTTCTGCTTATTCAGAGTGTCAACCAAGGGTGCAGGCGATGAGCCTTGCACCGAGGCGTGGACTATAACTATACTTGTGCATCCGGTGACAGACACTGGATACTCTGAAATCTGAGCCGTTTTCGGAGTATATGACCTTGGCGTTGGGTATGGCCACTTCTCTGGGTCAAATACATGAATGTGAGTGTCCCATGCTCCTTCTGGTACGAGGGAATTACGTGCCATTATTGCTACTGAATAATGAAATGTGGGGGAGGAAGGTAGTGGGCTATAGGTAAATGCTAGTAAAATGGTACAGTAAAATGGTACAGTAGGCTGACGGTTAAGAAGTGAATGCTCAAGGTTGTGATACAATAACAGTCATTCCTTTCTATGTTATAAAATAAATCTGGTTGACGGATTGTTCAAATCCGTCCAGCGCAAGTTCCCCGCCCGCATACTAGGACTAACTATAGACTAAGGGGATTAGATTTCCACCGGGTAAGATCCAACGTGGTTACATGGTTTAATTAACATCCCTGATATCCTAGTATTGGGGTATACGCAAGGGGATGTGATGGACATAGTATATGGTGTTGCCGCCCCGTCAAACGGGCGGCAATAGTTGTCCGTCTTCGAAGACTACAATAACGCTCTTCTCAGGAACTTGGTATTTCTTGTGAGCAAGGTTTATTTTCGTCTCAAGGATTCATTAAGTGATCATCTTTCTCTAAACATCTAGACATCCTTGATCAGTGGTCCCTATATCATCCTGTTATAAGAACGGAGGTGTACTGTTGCCGGGTACCTTACCACAGACTCTTCAATCGCCCAGATATCCAGAATGAAGTTACGCAGCAATCTTAGCCAAGGGCTCTACAACTTTGCTACGGCATTACGAATGAGCCCTGTCCAGGCCCTGGTATGGTTCACCTGCTGGGCAGCATGGACTCTTGGATCTTTGCAGTTCTACTGTCTCCCATTTACCCTCAGTAACATTGCAACATACCTCGATGTTAAGCAGAGCAAGATCTCCGAAGCAAATACTACAGCTATGCTTTCTCGTTCTATAGGTGCTGTCATATTTGGGGCTCTCTCAGACCAATATGGTAGAAAAGTCCCGATGATAACTAACCTCATCTGTATGGGAGTATTGACTTTGGCAAGTGGATTTGTTACCACCTATCCCGCACTCATCGGCGTTCGGTTTACCTTTGGTATATTAGTATAACTCCTCACAAGATTCAAAGTTTGACTAACCTCCATTATAGGAATAGCTTATGGTGGGATATACGGTCTTGTAATGGCTACTGTGCTGGAGGCTACCCCGAGAAAGGCAAGAGGCATTGTCAGTGGATTCACACAGCAAGGTTTTGCTTCAGGATATATGCTTGCCTCAGGTCTTCACTTAGCTATGTGTTCGTGGAGCCAATACCCCTAATTTGTGGTCTGACACATTGTCTAACTGACTCTCTTTAGCAAAGTACAAGTGGCAGGCTTTATTTTGGCTGGCAGCAGGTATCACGGTACCCATTTTCATCCTCCGGCTCTTTACACCGTCTTACTCAGTGACCGCTGCTGCAGTAGAGGATAATGCGGGCTCCACAACACATATTAGCGATGCAGCTGCAGTTGGTGGCAACTTGTCTTTCTACAAAAAGCTCAAATACGTCGTGCGATATCATTATGGAATCCTGATATATCTGATCCTTCTAACAGCTTGCTTCAACACCATGGGTCATGGCACTTTTGATCTCTACCCTACGTTCCTCGTAACTCAAAGAAAGCTCCCAGTAAAACAACAGACATGGGTTACAATCATTCTCCAGTCTGGAGGAGTCTCGGGTGCCATTGTTGGAGGTTATCTCGGCGCAAGATATAGTTTAAAATGGGTTTCCTTCTGCTTTGCAATATTCGCAGGGCCATTCTTGCCACTGTACGCTCTGCCAAAGACGTGGAATATGCTTGCCCTCGGAGCCTTCTTTATGCAGTTTGGTTATGGCGGGGCAATAGGAAATCTTGGGAATATCTTGCAAGAGATATGTCCCCATCCTGGCATGCGGGCTGCTTTCGGAGGTGTTGCTTATAACCTCGGGAATGCAATTTCGGCGATTGCTCCAACTATCGAAACTAAGCTAGGCGAGACGTACTCATTGCCAGATGGCACTCCAGATTATGCTCGTACACAATTGATCTTGGTTGGAATTGTAAGTCAGAAATTATACAAAGAAATGAAATACTCAACTGACTTCGTCTAGGTTCTGGGATTCCTTATCATCTTTCTTGGTATTATGCCTTCTAAGAGCTTGAACAAGAATTGGGATATGGAAGACCCTAATGCTGAGATTCCGCACCTATCACGAAACATAATCCAACAGGAGCTTGAAGATAGGGCTAAAACTGACAATGGGAAAGGATCGGAAGGGGAATCAGCTGAAGCAATTCATTTTGAGAATCAGTCTAAGGTTTGATGGATGGTCGGCGAGAATCTGAAGCTGAGATATTGAGCCTATACTAGTATTTCCATCATCCTTTTCATAGGTACATCATATTGTATTTATGGATTATGAATTATGAGTGGTAATTAGCTAGCTAGACTAGCTAGATAAGAACAAAATAATACCCCTATTGAGTCGGGCTACTGATTTATGATGACCCTTCGTTATTACTGCTATCCCGTCGAGATTATGGCTCTTCCGAATCGCCTTAATCTATCCCCAACGTTATTTTAAATTATACTACTAGTGTATGGCCTCGATATCTGGATCCTGTACGAAGACTTCCTTACTATATAAGCGGAATTCGACTCAAGCAAATCTCAAAGCTATGACGGCAATTAAGTTGCCTTATTCATACTGACAGGGTACTTCTAACCAACTAAGAAATACATGGTTCAATACAGTAACACATAGAGAACGATGGTCGCAGACTCATTCGAATTAAACTTTACAAGGTCAAGTATAGCTTTAACATCAAAGAGAATATGTTATTCGTCAGTCACGAAACAACAGTACTAGTACCTCAAGAATATACTGTGTACACTGCTACCAAGATATCTAGTTACACCAAAGGTCAGAGTAAAGCCTAACCATATTGTGCTAAAATATCTGGAAGATAATACTCTGAACTTTGAGTGAGGGTTATTGAGTGTACTGTACAACAAAAGGACGATATATCTATTCAACTTCACGAAGGTATAATCTACTTATGTTCTATTCCTTCTCTGGGGTATTATAACAGTATACGGAGACATAGGCTGTTGGAATGCATATTTTGGACCGGTGGAAATGCATGGGAACTCTTAGACGGTCTTTTCGACTTGGAGTACGCACTCAATGAGGTTATGCACAGTAATTTCAAAAAGTACAATCTTCGATGGATACATGAAAGGTCTATTAAGAATTGTGGCATTGCATCCCTACTCCGTCTTCAGTTTTTTCGCCTCGATACCTTGGCTTAAAAGCTCTACGACATCTTCCACAGTTTTCCCACGAACCCTATGCCCTGGCTTCTCCTTACCAAGTTCAGAATCATCAGCCACAAGTTTATACACATCGCTGACACCTTGGAAACTACAAAGTCATTAGGGTGAAGCAAACTCAAAGGTACTCAATACACTTACGTATCTCGACTAAATCCGCCGTCATCTGCCATGGTTTCTGCAATCTCAAGCATCTCGTGTACCCATCGATAGGCTTTAGGAGGCATTGTTACCAAGCCCTTTTCCGCCAGATCCAGGGTCGGTGGATTGTATTTACCAAGATACTCTCTCAACTCCGATAGAACACCAAGGTTATGAGCCGTGGTGAAAGATTGTATAGCTAACGAGATAAACCCTTTAGTAGTTACACCAAAACACATCTTTAGACCTGTCGCAGAGCCGATATTATCATTCAGATGATGAACATTGAGAACCTCAATAAGACGCTGAGAAGGAATATGATCTGGGCCTGATATGATTAGACTAGGACAATGCCAATTTATCTCCCCGCTTCCTGGCTCGGTTGGTTTTGGATATGGTACCCCTCCAATGATACCGCCGTCAATAAATTTGATATCTGGGTTCGATTGGAAAATAGTAGCAGTTTGTCTCGCGGTACGTGGAGATACTGCATTGAGATCCAAGAAGTAAAGTGGTGTATCTCTGGTACGTGCTCCCGCAGCACTTAATATGCGCTCGGCGGTCTTCAGAGCATCGCGAGGAGGGACGATAGATAGTACATAATCACACCGTTGTACAAGTTCTTTGTCGCTAAGGAGGAGCTCGATTTTAACAGATTGAGCTCGTGATTTTGTTAATTCACTATTGTAGCGGTCAGTCATTTAATAATGAAATGCATTATTCGGGAGGTATGCCTTCTCTCAGAGGCGTTGGTGACGACGTTATACCCATATGCCTTGAGCAATTGGCCAATGCCCAAACCCATCTCACCGATAGAGATAATCCCAATAGTAGCCATTCTGTCAGGGAGACCTAAATTCATAATATCATAGGAAGTCAGTATACTTCGCGCTTTATTCTTCGCTTGCGCTGCCCTTGTGCTTTCGAACGGACTGTTTCGCCCCGCACCCTTTACGTGAGCGGCCGACTGTCCCACTCTACGGGATCAAGTATTGCAGCTAGATTAGGAAATGTGGCTCTAATTATGAATTATTTCAAACTACGAATATCATCTTTAGCTTCTGAAATTATCTGTGGTCATCAAAGTCCGCTATATAATAAAAATGTACATGAGTCCAACCGCCTTCGCCAAAAGTTCGTAGAAATGCATAATTACATATCATTTATAAAGCTCGTAACCCTTTCATTAGTTGTGGGACATCTACATCTGTATCCAGAAACAAAAACAAAAAGAGGGCTCGAAGAGCCTAAGTTTTAACGATCACAGGGAACAGCATAATGCAGCATATAAGAAAAACAAACACAGTAATAAAATGGCAAAAAATGGAAAAGTCATCGTCATCACCCTTCATTGTCCTCATTAGGCAGAGGGCCATATTCTTCAGTTGTACAATCTCGACAGAAGTTATGGCTATTACAGAACGTGCAACTGTTGTTTAATTTGAGGTTATTCGGTCCTTCTCCACAGTGACACTGGCTGGAAAGTTAGTACATGATACGGGAATATTATAAATGTTTAAAAAAAAATGAAGGGGAAAGATAAAAGAAAAATGGCAGAAGACAGGTACAGCAAAGGAAGGTATTTTCTTACACAGTAGATCAACACATCAACTCCTTTTCTTTTCCTCTTAATTGGTCTATTGTCTTCGGAGTCTGTGGATCGATCTCTCTTATTAAGTCCTTCATCCGTTGGAATAGTAGCCTGGGCAGAAGATCCTTCAGCTGGAGTCATACTTTCCTTTTCCTCTCCCATCGGATCAACTCGCTCCAAGGTCTCATTCTCATCTTGAGCGTAAAGACTTTCTCCTCTCGGTTTAACACCATCAACATTGACCCAATCCTGAATACTCTTCACCTCAGAGCCCTTCCGGCCCATGAAGTGGTCATCAATATGATCAAACCGTTCCGTCCAGGCTTCTAAACCCCTCTTCTTCAAATCAACCAGCTCTCGACAGAATCCACACCAGAATCGTGCCTGGCAATTCCGTCCAATCCTGCACTTCTCCAGTCGAGAAGTGATCTCCTCCTCGTCGGTGATTTGATGTGCAGTCTTCAGATGATCTTGGAACGACTTCCGGCGGTAACAAACCTTTGCACAGTCTCCGCCTCCCGGTCGCTCTTCGTTACAACGCCATGTCTCAACCTGGAAGTGTTGCGAGTTTTCATGTCGCTTCCAGTCGTTTTTGCTGCCAAATTCTCGGGTGCAATCCCGGAAGGTGCAGCCCCAGGGTCGTTCGTGTCGCTTCATGTGTTTCCTGAAGTAAGGCAAGTTAGTGAAAACAGACCTAAAGAGGAGAGGAGAGGAGAGGCATCAGATGACAGGAGGGAATATCTATACTTTAATTCAGAAGGCCGGCCTTTAAATTTCTTGCAGGTCGGACAGATCTTTAGATTCAAGCTCTTCTTGCCTGGTGTGGACCCAGGGTTTTGAGGTTCCGGACTTTGAGGCTTAGCAGCAATGAGGCTGGAATCTTTCTTTACAGTATACCCCAATTTCTCCAACTGCTTGATCATCGAGAGGTGAGCTGCTGATGGATGCGCTTCTTCACTGGATTTGGAGTCCCCCTGGCCGAGGTCTTCGTCGTTCTGCTGGTCTCCGGAGGGATCAGAGGCAGCTCTACACGCGTCAATGGAGGAGGAGTGATCTAGGCCTAGGATATATTTCCGTTCTGAACCTAGTGGGAAACCATTCTTTTGTGCGTCCTCTTCTTTGGAGCACGCTAGAGTGGCTGATGCCCCTTTGGTCAATGTGGCGTCCGAGGCTGAACCATTATTCTGCCTTGCTGCCTTAGCTGGGCGGGAGGGGTTTGGTCCATCTCCAACAGAATCCTTACTTGGATCAGCACTTAACCCATCTCTCTGGCCTACTGGGCCTGAAAGAATACTCTCCAACGCTGGTTTTCTCTCCGGGTTGCCCGCTTGGAGCGAAAAGAGATCCAACGGCTGGACTGTGTTGGCGAGCCGCATTTCTAGTGATGGGCTCTCCATATCTTCTAGGATCCCTGGATATGTGTCCGCCCAGCAGGTGTCACGATCCTCACCTTTTGAAGAAGCATTTTGATCGTATCCAAAATCAGGCTGCGAACTAGTATCCTTAGGATTGACGACTCCTGAGGAAATGGTATCTTCCTTTACCAGGGAATCACCGCTTTGAGGATCAAAGATAAATTCCGCCCTGTCACGTGGTTACGTCAGCCCTTGCTGATAAAACATTTCTCAAACATTTTATTCCTTCCAGCCTTCTTTACTTACCGCCGAATGAGATCTTCACGATAGAGATTGGACATCCACTCTGAAGGATGGAGCCGTTTAATATGGCTCTTGAAATTGTCCAAGCGTGGCCAGGATCTGTCCTTGGATTTACAGCCTGGGACATGGCAACGGAACCTTTTGGTGGCCTTGACTGGATGCTTGCTATTCACGTGTCTCTCCAGGTCATTAGTGGTGCTAAATCCTTGAAGCCAGGTGCAGCCTGGGTATTTACACTTGAAGGGTTTACCATGTCGCAGGTTATGTTTTCTGCTATGTAGTTAGTTATTTTGCTTCATGTGGGGGGAGAGAAACGAAGGAAAACGATTGAAATAAAATGATAATAATAATGATGATGAGGATGAAGAGAGAGAAAAGGTCGTACTTCAATTCTGATTTTGTCTTGACGGGTTTATGACATGTCGGACATACCAAACCAGGCGCATCCGAAATGGTTACAGTTGGAAACTGGTAGAGGAATGCATTCGGCTTGATATCACGTGTAGCCGATATTTCACCGAGTCCTTGATACAGCTGCTGATCCCCAGGCACAGTTCCAATGAAACTCTGGCAGTCAGGTTCATGTTCAGTCATCTCACCACTATAGACCGATGCATTTCCAATACTGCGGCGGGTGGCAGTTCCATATCCCGAATCCGATTGGGTCACATGACGGAAGGGAAATGCTCCCGAGTCCGATGCATTTGACTGTCGATACCGCGTGCCAAAGGACGGCTGGAGGTTACCTACATGCTCTCGATCTTGCGGCAGTGCTTCCAGGGCCGGATCAATGATAGTCTTGATGGGGTGCCAAGGACCATCGTTGTCAGCATACCATTGCTGGATGGGATTCTGATCTAGACCTCGGACTTGATGGTCCATAGACACCTGGGACATCTGAGACATCTGGGACATCCGGGACATCATGCCTGGTGATGCCTCGAAGGGCGAAGAAGGTATCTCTGGTCCAAAGGCATTGGAATAGAGTGACGAATCCCATGCACTCGACGAGGTGGCCGAAGGAGGAGGAGGGGGAGGAAGTGTCCTGGAGCTGCTCAGGCTGATTTCCATGTGCCGCGGTAGATAATCCAGCTGCGGCGGGCCCATCTCTCTGGGACCGTATTGCTGCCTGGGATTGCCGGCGCCGGCGAGAGCCGCTTGGGAAGAATAGAACTAGAGAGCCAGAAAACAGAACGGATTAGAAAACAACAAACAATGTAAAGAACGTAATTGACTTGGAAAGAAAAGACTTTGGGGTTTCATCATACTTGTCGATTCTGGTTATGATTCGCATCCTGCTGGAAGTTCGACCTGGTCGACATTGCCCCCCTTCGTTCGGGAGGATGAATGATGGGAGGACCAACTAGCGATGACGACCACCCGACGATGGTAAATCACAAGGCAGTCTGGAAGGCAGAAGAACGGATTGTGCAAAACACACAATTGTTAATGTTGAGCCAGAGCAAGTTGAGGGAATAAATCGTTCATCAGGGGGCTGTAGATTCGTGGAGAAGGAAGAGTGAGAGCCGCTAATAATAATGATAAAAATAAAAATTTAACAAAAAAAATCGGAAATAACGGTGTGTCCAAGACAGTGAATGAGAAATAAAGACAATAAGGTAACACTGGATTCGTTTTCCAACGCAGAGTATCGGAGGAAATAATCCAGAGGAGTTGGCGCACAACACGCACACTCACACACGTGCCAGTTCACAACTCATCAGAGATAAGATCACCAGGACAAGAGCAAGAGCAAGAGCAAGAGCAAGAGCAAGAGCGTGGCAGCAAAATGCAAAATGCCAAAATGCAGGAGAGTTCGCAACGTACGTGGTATGGCAGTCGCTCCGAGTATTATCGCAAGGCAGACTCAGAGGCTATTTACTATATCAGCATCAACGTCTGCGTAATACCGTAATCGGCAAGTGTCTAGACTCCCGTTGGTTTGTTTAGTTTTCCGCACTGTCGTTGTCCGCCAAGGGGGGGGAAGGTCCTACCCACGCTAAGCTCGGTGACCGAAAAGGGAAAGAGCGGGCCTAGGGTGTGAGGAACGGTAAAAAGGAAATTAAGGAAAGAAAGGAAAATCCAAATCCAAGGCGCCCTCTCGCCCTCTCTCACACCATTTGTTATTATTGGGTGATGGGGTGAGACACCAACCAAACAACAACGTGGAAAAGCAGACGATGAAGCAGATTTCTTTGCCTGACAACCCCGGTGTTTTAGGTTGACTATACAGTTGATAACTTATTAGTAAATGTAAGTTACTGTCTGAATGACTGTCCGTGTGTGTGTGTGTGCTTTGTGTGAGTGAGGCACCTCCTGTGAGAGNRAAAAAAAAGTGAGGCGGACAGCCGAAAAAGCGTTGACTTGCCGTAACACGCCGCCAGATCCTCATTATTACAGTTATTACTGTGCCAGTAGGCAGCAACGCTGTCGGTGACGAGGCAAAAAAAAAAAACNAAAAAAAAAAGGGCATTGCCTTTGCTTTGCTTGCAAAGTGAGGGATATTTGTCACTGGCTTGCCAAGCGCTCGTTTTTTTGCCTTGCTTTTGCGCTCCTCAAAGCATAGCATCACCAACTTGTGTCGAATGTGTTTTATTGAACAACGTACAGAGTTATGCTCCTGTACCCAAATGGTCCTGCCACAATGGCAATTACGCTGATGTGTCCTGCTGTGGCAAAAGGGGCGGAAATGGGCTGCTGTGTGTGGTGCCTTAACAAGATCCTTCTCAGGAACCAAAACAACTTTGTCGGCTGATACTACCCGATCACGTGCTATACCCAGCATTGCACGTGCGATGAGTAAGCCACCCCGCTCCAGATGGGGCTCCGGGTTATTTTGGCCGGTTTTGGACCTGTACAGTATAGCCTGTAGAAGGCGTAATACAATAGTTAATCGTCGGAGATGTCAAAAGGCCATAAAACCACTGGTTACAAAAGAGTAAATCAAGGAGCATTTGCAAAAACTGGGTTGAGGTAGCAGGAGAGACGGAGCGTATACCTCTCCGTAAAAGTTGGAATATTAAGCCTTTAACAGTAGATGATTACTTGCAAAGCTAATAAATCAAGTTGAATTGAGTTGAACTATAGCCAACGTACAGTGGCCCATACTATGGAGTGTACAGAGCCTACAAATACAAGAGCCAACGGCCGAAGGGCGTTGGCGTATAGTGATAGGTTAAAACCGTATATATAACTATAGCTCCAATAGGATTGAGTGGTTTTATAGCCTGTAAAATCACGTGTAAAAGGGGTGCGAAGCACCCTCCTACGAACGGAGCGAGCAGCAAGCGAAGCTTGTAGCACGTTAACGTATACTATTAACTTGGTTACTCAGATACTGTTTKGTTGGAGAGAGAGAGAGAGCTATGTAAACTACTATCAAACATCACATACATTTCTTCCTCTTTTATTTTGAGAGGGGGTTCAAATCTGCTCTTCATATTCATCATAACCACATTTGAAACTAAAAGTATAATAATAAAAGGTAGATGAAAAATAAAAACCATAAAAAAATCNAAAAGAAAAATTGTCTAAATCAACCCTCTCTTGACATCCTTTGCTTTCCAACCTACAAGCGGACTCTCTGGCCGCGGCACTTCGGGCCTTCCAGAGAGGATATCAACGGTATCCCTCAGATCGATCCAGAATTCGTTCTTAGGGCGTCGATTCGGCCAATCTGTCTCGTTCTCCTCGACATCCTTCATCGGTGTCAATACTACCTGGGCTCCTCTAATACCGATCACGGCACAGGACTTCGGATCATTGAGAATTACACGATCAGCTCTGTCCTCGAACTTCTCAAGGTGCTCAATGCATTTGATAGCAAGTCTCACAGCACGAGTCCGATCCATTGGTGAGGGGACGCCACCTTGCTGTACATGACCTGGGATGGCGTGGCGGGTCTCGAAGCGATCGTGAGCTTCATCGCGGATAATATCCGCGATTAACTTGGCGTCGTAAACCTTGGAGGCCTTCTCATTAATGAGGATTAATCTTCCAGCACGGTTCATTCCTGAGTCTTGGGCAAAGACTTGACGGAGGTGGCGGATGTCTGCGGCGAGCATATCGATAGAGACACCTTCTTCAGGGGTATACACGGCCACAGCGCCAACTGCCAGACCTGCCATTGTTGCCACATATCCAGATCGACCACCTTGGGTTTCGATAACGAAGACACGTCGCCGTGAGGCGGATGCAGATTGCCTGATCGTGTCGCAGTAACGGACGAGTTCGTTCAAGCAGGTGTCCGAGCCGATAGAATATTCAGTTCCAGGGACATTGTTGGAGATTGTGGCTGGGAGGAGGACCATAGGGATGCAGAGAGATGAGTACTGGGGTTGTGCCTTTCGGAGTTGAGAGATTGCATGAAACCCCTCGAACCCGCCGATTACAAAAAGACCGTCGAACTTATATTTTTCAAAGAGACTAGCTATCAAGTCAATCCCAGACTCCGAGGGTAGTTCTCGATTCATGCCAATTTCTGAACCACCTCTGTTAGACCATCCGTCGACTTCGAGCCATTCGAATTCACGGACGGCACCTAGGGGTTTGTCATCATGATGTCGCGCAAAGCCAGCAAAACCGTTGTGGATGGCAATTGGAGTATGACCCCTGGTGAGACAGTACGCTACTGCAGCACGAGTTGCAGAATTTACACCACCGGCAGGAGCACCAACATGGATGATAGCAATACGCATACGCTTGGAAGAAGTAAGCACATGTCATATTCGTGACTTGAAGAAAAAGTTACTTAAAAGTGGTGAAACTTACTTTTTTGTGAGGAAGAAGCACCGCTGGGTTTAGGCCAGCTGTTGTAGTGGTCATGTAAGAGTTGTAGAAGTCCATGAACTCGGAATCTCGAAGATGCATGGCCTTATCGTAGTCCTTTGCCTTGATAGCTTCAGCAACTTCGTGGCTATCTTTAACTGCTTGCATCAGATTCTTTCGTGTAATTTTGTTCTCGATGACGGCAATAAAAGGAGTTGGAGTTTCGGGAGTAGCATCTAAAACGGCATTAACTGCCTCAACTCCTTGTAATGTTGCAATTGTTCGGTCGTAGGCGCATGCTACACCTCCACGTTGTACATGACCCAGTGTAGTGATCCTGCTATCAATATTGAGGCCTTGTTTATCTGCAAGGAGGTCTCTGATCATTTCAGGGGTTATCTTATTCCCATCCTGATCGTGCGCCCCTTCAGCGACGATGACAATGGTAGTTCTCTTCCCAAGTTTTCTATGCTAATGAACTGTGTTAACTAGACTCTCCAACTAACAGATTTGCGGTCTTACCCTAGAGACAACTATAGTCATATCCTCTCTCCACTGGCTTCCGGGAGCCTTTTCGGGGATGAAAACGAAGTCTGCACCAGTTGCGACACCTGCCATGAGCGCCAACCAGCCGCAATGTCGGCCCATGACTTCAATGACGAATGCTCGAGAATGCGATGAAGCGGTGGCCTCGATGCAGTCGACCATCTCACAGATCCTGGTCAGGGAGGAGTAGCAACCAATGGTGGCATCTGTGCCGGACATATCATTGTCAATTGAACCGACCAAGCCCACTATGTTCAAATGCCGGTGTGGTTCTACCTGCTCTGCCGTCAACTCCTTTGTCGCAATCAGCTCCTCCAGCAAGCCCGACCACTCTGCCCGAAACTTGTCGGCTCCAGTCAAACTGCCATCACCACCACAAATAATCAAGGCATCGATGCCGTTGAGGACCATATTCTTGGCTGCTCGTAGCCTGCCGGACCGCTCGTAAAATTCCAGACATCTGGCCGTACCGATGAGAGTTCCTCCTTCGGATTGCCAGCCTCGCACATCGGACCAGTCCATCTTGCGGATAAGGTCACCGCCGCGAACGAGACCTTCGTAGCCCTCGTAGATGCAGTAGATCTCGCAGTCCTTCTCCGTGCCCATGCGGACTACCGCGCGCGTCGCTGCGTTCATGCCAGGAGAATCACCACCGCTGGTCATCATAGCGATGCGGCGTTTCCTGCCGGCAAAGTTGGTGGAAGAGTAGTGATGAGGAGCTGCCATGATTTCCGGATACGAGTCACAGCTCAGGTAGTTGGAATGAATGGATGTGAGAGGAGAGGGGAATTGAAGCTGCCTGAGTGCGAGAAAGGAATGTAAATATATCAAAGGTTGTTGAGAATGAAAAAGCTCGTAGTGTTTTTGGAGTAAAGGGGGCAAAAGGTCCTGACTGGATTGCTCTTTTGATTTTCTTGTAACAGAGAGGGAGCCCCCCTTTTAGTATGGGTCGAGTGTTGATGCTGTGACTTAGGAAAAAGAAAAGTTATTGTGGTGGGGTTCGTTCCCTGGTAAAAAGTAAAGGAGCTTTATCGGGCTGTGCCAATTCCTTATCGCAAAGGGCCAGAGCTTTCCTGCACGTGCTCGTTGACTGGCTGGCTGCTGCTTACGTGTACAAGCAAAATAAGTTAACTTACTGTAATTAACTTAGCTCGTGGCGTCGTGCAAAATGATTTGATGATTGATGTAAAAGCGGTTTATGAAACCATTTCGTCATAGTTTATTTTAGTTTAACTCTCTTATTATGTGCACTGTACGTAAGGGGGTGTCAGAAATGATTCGACACCCCCCTGCAAGCGAAAAGGCCAATCAGGTGCTCTATTTGTCTAAAATTCACGCTGCCTTGATACTTTCAAGCGATCGCACCAGTTTAGATTCCTCATACCATACAAGGTTTCCACAAAGTTACCAGAACAGCGTGAGACCGTATACCTACCACAATTAACTAACAAACAAACTTAACTTCAATTCCAAAAATAAACGTATGAATGTGTTGTAATTCAAGAAAGACTCTCAAATTTAGGATTAGACATTAATCCAACTAACTAATGGGTCGTCGTACGCTTTCTCAGTTGATTTTAACATCAGTTGGTTCTAATATGGAGTACTTCTAGAGCTGTTAAACACTTAGATGGCCAGCACTTGGAGTTTGGACCGACTTATCAAAAAAGGTAGTAGTTGAACAAGAATTAATCAGTCTCTTTCTCAATAATTCTTTGCTTCATCCTTACTGTTGGTATGGGGATTGCAAGCCCCTTGACCCAGGGCTGCGCTACAAAATACTGGCCCCTAAAGATAGGGCAGACCGCGGGGAATTCGGGCGGCAAGCTCTTGTACGGAAGTACCGAGGGATAGTAGAAAGAGTTTTAGAATGTTATGACGAACAAGTAGGATTGCTGTCGCAAAAGGATGACTAGAAGATGACTTGGAGATGGAAACCTCATTTTAGATTCCTGATGATACAAAAGAAGTTTAAAGAACCATAGAGAGGAGGCTGAAGCCAGAGATGATTCCGAGAATTCTGCGTCCTGCTGCTGTACCCCGCGCGGGGAAGGCCCCACTACCCAGCTTACCCGGCTAAGTTTCGTTATCCCCAGTTGTTGCTGTATTCCCGTACTCCAAGCTCAACGAAATTTCCTCCATCCTCATCTATCCGCATTCTCTCTTTCTCTCTCTCTCTCTTCACAAGAATATTATTGCATCTTTCAGTCAAATTCACAATACTCTAATTGAGTACCTTATTATGGCATCCGCATACCTCGCCAACCAAGCTCAAACCCTGGAATCCACAGCTTCCGTCGATCCCTCGCAAGCTCAGGTTGCTCAAATCCCCCTCCAAACCTTCTCTCTTCCCACATTCCCCGAAGAAGCATTCAAGTCGGGCCTAGAATCCTTGATCCTCACCTCAGACATCAAGCTCGATGAATACACCGACATATTGACCCAGCCTTTCTCTGTCTCCAATCTACCCGCTTCGATTAAGAGTTTAACCCTCGAGCTGTTCTCTCTGGGATACCCTCCTGGCTTTCTCAACGAACTAGGGAAGAAATTTTCTGGATTAAAGGCAATAACGGTCTACTCGCAATTAATTGGAGGCACAACAAAGGAATCCAGGGAGGATGCTATCGCCTTTGTGAAGTCACAGACGGAGCTGCAGGAGGCGCATTTGCTAGATGTATTCGGTTCACCTGGTTTTTTTGCGGAGCTAGGAGAATCTCTGTCGCCGAATCTAAAGTTGTTGGAGATTAATTATACCTATCGGCACTCGGATCCAAAGTTCTTGGAGACAATTCCAAGTAAAGAAATGGCAGCGTTTATCGGCAAAGGCAAGCAACTTGTGGGACTGACCTTGAGCATTTCTCCACCTGACATTACAGATGACGATGAAGATCTGGAAGGGACTGAAGTTGGCGTTCGGCCTGTCAGTGGAAAACACAGCGAGAGTCTTGTAGAAGCGTTGGTTGAGAACGGGAAAGATATTATTGTCCTCGATTTGACAATGTTTGAACTATCTTTAGAGGATCTTGAGAAAGTCCTGGATTCATGTCATAATCTCAAGGGCATACATATAACTGTGAGTTTGGAGAAGGGCTGGAAGGAAGTTTTTGATGTCCTGGGGAAGAAGGAGAGGGGCATAGAGTTTGCAGAGTTCGTGGGTGCGCCTGGAGAGTCGATACTAGAGGAATTGAAGAATAACAAAGGCGAGATTAATCTCGACGAGGAATCTCTGAACAAGCTCTCGAATACTTGCAAAGACCTCAAGGCTCTAAGCTTGAGTATATTAAAAGTTAAAGTGACAAATTGGACGAAAGATGGAGACAAATGGCAAAAGCAATAGTTTTGTAAGCTTTACAAGTTTAGAAAAAGTTTTAGGATTTATTTGTTGAATATGGTTCAGCCGTACAGGCCATATTTGTGATATTCAGCTATACAGGAACACAAAGTGGGATCCGAGACCGGCTTCCACTAGCCTCTAGGAGTCTATATATATGGCTATACTTACTCACTGTACAGTAGTTAATTTAGTAGTTAATTTTAATATATTTTGTGGGAACTTATTACGATCGGTGCAATTGACCTGTTTAACAGAGGAAGGAGGAACCCCTGAACCAGAATCGACCACAACCAACCGCATGAGATCTACAGATGCAAAAGCTAGCACAATTATTATGGGGTATTGCAACCAGGCTATGAGAAATCATGTCTTGGGCAAGGAATCAGCCAAAGCACGATGAGAGGCTTTGAAAGCAATATGTGCACTTCTGGGGAAACAGCGATTGGGGGTTAAATTGCAGGCCTTTCAGGCTTACCAACCACTTAAAACTAATCCCTCTGTGATCACTATTGCCACTGAACTGGACATCTTGCAGGCTGAAATTGAAGATATAGACCCTTCTGAGCGACCATCGACCAATTCAAAGGTTCAAGTGTTCTTTAGGGCTCTCAGAGCTCCGAATAACCGATTTGATCCCCTCATTCTGCAGCTAGAAATCAGCATGGAGTCAATTAGCAACTATGAGTTTATTGTTGCTAAATTTATGGATATGGAACGTCGTATGGGAATGTTCAAGAAATCCATAAAAGAAGGAGCTTTCAGCGCATTTGACAAGCCTCAAAAGTTCGAGGGAAAGTGCTTCCACTGTGATAAGATAGGCCACAAAAAGGAAGACTGCCGGAAGCTCAAAAAAGGAGCGTGGGAGCCCTAGCACAGGGCCAATCCTTACAACTTCAGGGAGCAAACCGGAGGCTATAACAGAGCTTAAAATTGGGGCTAACAGCGCTATTGCGCAAAGCTGGATAGTTACAGCTAGAGATACAGCTACAACCACTTAAATGGCTAGCTCAGGGGAGCTACTATGGATTATCGATTCAGGGGCCTCTAAGCACATGACGTACGCTAAGGAAGCCTTCAGAGAGTATTCCAAGCTCCCTGAGCCTATAGCTGTACAGACTGCTGGAGGAACTGAAATATTAGCCATTGGCCAAGGAACTATGCCACTGAGAGTAGCCCCGAAAGGCCAATTGCAACCTATAGTACTCACTGAAGTACTACACGTAGCAGACCTTGCTGGAAGCTTGATTTCAGTCCTACAGCTCCAGGACAAGGGAATTATTATTCAGAAAACTAAGAATAAGGGAAATCAAGGCAAACTCCTCATAACACGCGATGGGAAGGTGATAGGGGAGGCACAAAGATTAGGGAAGTCATACACCCTGAAAAGTGCTCTGCAGGAGGAATAAGCTTTTAAAACAGTACTTTCTCCCATGCTTAGTTCTGTAAGAGGACGAATATAAAAGTCGTGATTCAAGTTCATATTTGATTAAACATAAACTTGTGATATATCTTATAAATAAAGCCTTTTCTCTAGCATTGTAGTTGTAATAGCTAGGATCAGGCGTTGACTAACTTGTTAGATTATAAGTGATTAAGTCAAAACAAGGTCTTTTTCAGCATCATTATAAGCTTGAACAACTAAGCATAACTTTTCGAAGGCAAAGCTCATTCAAGTGTTCTTGACCTCGTCGACAAACCTGGAATTAAAGATTCTAACGCTTTTTAGGACAAGTTAAATAAGAAGAGCTTCGAATATACCCCTTTTGAGTAAACCATTGACTTCCTTGTGTCGAGACTCCTTGAATTGCTCTGCTGGGGGTGTGATTCGAGTCTCCTATTGTAAATAAATCAAAATATCAGCCATTAAAGTCTGAACAAGATTCTTTCGAGGTCTACCACGTCGTCGTTTAGGTGGTTCTCTGAGCATAACTGGTATTGGTTCACTGACTTAAAGTATAACAGGTCGAGATTCAACCTAAATCGTATTCTCGTTGTATTAAAGTTCTTAGGCGTTTTGTAATTATTAAGCGTTCTGTAGTTCTTGAATGTTGTCTTCCTTCAGGAATAGTTTTACCACAGTACTTCTGAACTCTGTAAAGCCGCTCGGTAGCTGTAGTTTGCAAGTCTTGCCATTCACTTTCAACAACTTGAATAGTCTTTTCCAGCTTCTTACATAACTTCTATTGCCTTTATGCTATACAAGCATATCTGAATTAAGTATTAAATTATAAATAGCCGTTGTTAAAGGTTTATCTCGTTAATTTAAGGCATTTTGTACTTATCTCTGAGCATGATAAGTTCTAATCTTGTTCATAGCTTTCTTAGCTGTTACAGTACATTAAGCTACTAAAAGAGCAAGAACATCAAGTTCTGACATGTGAAAGAATGCTCTAAAAACAAGTAAAGTTGGTACAAGACTGTTAAGACTTATTATATTGTTAACAGCCTTTGTTGAATTAGGACAGCAAAAGCATGGTACGCAATATGGGGTTACTCTGTAAATTGTGGTGTTGTAGTAACTACGTACGTACACAAGTAAAGAGAGCTAACTAATGGAACTACCTAAAGTGGAAGTCACGTGCAATAAGCGATGTGGTGCCTAAGGTGGCACATAGGATATCACAACAGCCTTAATAGTAACTTCTTTAAGACAATTCAATATACTCGATGTAAAACTGCATAATAGTGTTTAACTTTTCTAATTGATTAATATACTTTTACAAGTATACACTTAGTTGAAACTTTTATTATAACAGTTAAGTGCTTAAAATTCATGTTGATAAAGCTTTTACCAGTATTATAAGTAATTAATTTAAGGAATTTAAAGTAGATATTAATCTAGCAAGTTTGTAAAGTATCTTAAACGTATTTTACAGAGATATTTTATAGTTATCTAGCAGTTTAGTAACTTGTAACTTCGTTGACAATATATAACACAAGCTTATTATAGATATATATAACGTTGACTGGAATTGTATAATTAAACTTAACATTATTTTAAAGTGTAAACTTGAATCTGCTAGGTAATTTGCTGTGTTTTTAACAGTAGTTATAAGATTAAGTAAGATGCTAGAGCACTTTACTATTAATTTCGTGACTTGAATACTTTAAGATTTTACGTAGTCTTCTAATTAAAGGATAGTCAAAACGACAGTGTAAATAACGTAATTCAACTTCGGTTAAGTAGTATACATTGTTGTTGAAGAAGTTAAGTAAGAAGATATATNAAAAAGTTGTCCTATAACTAAAATGTATAGCCAAAACGTTGAATTACAAGCATCTTATTGTTGGAAGTAATAAGTATATTCTTGGTGTTATTGTAATAGATTCTTAGGCGATTTATATTGGCTAAGAAAAGCAAAAATGAAGTGTTTACATTGACAACATAAAATTAGACTTTGCCAAAAGGAGTGTAAACGTTAACTGTGTTGGAAGGATATAATACACGCAAGCACACACTATATGTAGTACTAGGTGTATACATAGGGCTTGATAACACTTGCCTAAGTTTAATCATAATCTACTTTATAATATTGTTCATATCCTTTAACAACAAACTTAACTTTAAAGTGTTTGATTTGATAGTCTGCATTACATTTGATATAATAAACTTATTAACCCTTTAAGGTATACTTTCTAAGAGGAAGTTAAATAAGCTTAAAAGTCTTATATTTCACCAAGGACTTGAGCTTTATAATTGTAGCATTTTGCTATTCTTAAGAATATAGAGTATCAAAAGCTTCCTTATAAGATTTTAGTTTTGTGAGATTATCTGTTACAACTAAGGTATACCTATTCAAAGTAGAACAAGTTGTAAGACAATGGATATAAGTTATAACAATTGCTGGAGGTTGACTAAGAATTTCTCCTTCATTAGGAAAAGCTCTAGAAACGATTGGAGATGGAGAAATGATTAGAGATGGAGATAAAGCCTGAGTGCTTAACTTTGCAGCTTGCAAGTGTGTAACACAATTCTCTGTGAGATCAACATGCATAATATCAGAGTTATTAATATGTCCTAACTTAGGCTTCTTATTCTTTAAGCCTTTTAGACGATCATGACTGTGTTTAGTAAGTATAACTACCTGAGCTTATCTTCAGATATCTCCTCCTCCTCCTCAGTAAGTTGTATAACCTCCTCAAATGTGGAGTTCAACTGTGGAAGGAGAGTTGTATCTTGTAGAGTAGAAGGTAGAGATAGTAAAGAATATGAAGAACTAACTTTAACAATAACTTTAGCATCTTAAACTTTGACAACAAGCTCTTCTGAGTGTAGATTACCCTTTGTGAAGGTAATATAAGAAGTGTAGATCAGCTTGTAAATGTATAAGGGAACTTAATAATGATAAATTAAACTATTCTTAAAGCTTAGTAATATACTCTTTTCAGCCTTAGAAGTTATCTTTTAGAAAGTTATATAATGTTCTTTATTAACATGTATAAAGATTTTAAAATTAATAATATGAAAGTTCAATAGATTAAGTTTATAATTAGTACTAAAAGGAGAAACTTGTTTTATAAAGGCTTTAAATAAAGTGATATTACTTATAAGAGTTCTGGTTATAAGATAATTGCTAATATATATAATTAACTTGTATACCTTATTCTAGAGTATAAGGGGAATGTTAATAACAATTATAATAGTATGAGTTCTTGTAAATATAAAGTATTCAACTCTCTTAAAGACTTCATTTTATTATAATATATAAGGAGTAGTCTCTTTATGTTAAATACCTTTATGATTATAAAAGGTATTAAGTTTTTCTTTATTAAACTCATTTTCACTATTAATTCAAATCAATTTGAAAGTGATATTCTACTGATTCTTGAAAAGAGTATAATATGTAATTATAACATTATATATACCTTTCTTTTCTTTATAAGTATAACTTCAAGTAACATTAAAGCAATTATTTACTATAATAGTAATATAATAATGTTTATTATAATTAATAAGTATAATTGTACATACATTAATATTCAAGACCTTATTAACTTTAGTAAATCTTTTTCTGAGTTGTCAAGAAACATCCTTTTTAGAGTAATCACATTTATATGCTTTGTAAAAGAAGAGGTCTTTGTTAGAAGCCTTCTTCACTAGTTTAACATTAATACTAAGAGTAGTTTTAATTGTATTCTTGATGACTTCAAGGCTTATATATGCTAAACGTTAATAAATAATGTCCAGATTAAGGATTGTTTAACAAGTAAGGAATGCAGAAATAAGCATTGTTAGAATAGATATTAATCTTAAATAGATACTAGTAAAGGAAGTAATAATAACATTATATTCAATGTTGTTCTTATCGAATATACTAGATAAAGTAACATAAGTATTATTATTCTGTATAAAGAGTCTTAAAGCTTTGAAAATATTAATTAGAAATGTAAGTATATACTGTACATTTATAAGTATTAAGAAGAAGGATAAACTATCCAAACAAGTGGTTTTGAGAATAATAATGCTTATGCTTATAATCAAAGTAAAACCATTACCTGTCTTTATAAGATAAAGATCAGAATGCATTGAATAAAAACCAGAATCAAATTAATTAAGATTATTAATAATGTGATTAATAACATTTATATTTATAATCTACTGATTATATATAAACATAGAGAAAGTTATAGGATTAACAATGACCAAGTTAATAAAGTTGAGGTTAACAATATTAAATTTGTCCTTTAAATTAAACTTCTTAGGYTTATCCTTANCCTTTYTTCTTCTTCTTCTTNTTTATTAAACCACTTTACTTTATATTCTTTAAACTTTTCAAAAATACTTTTAAAAGTAATCGAATTCTTTATAACTATTCTTCTTGTAATAATTATACTTAACATCTTTAAAACTCTTCAAATTACTCAAATTAAAATTATTCTTGTTATACATAACAATACTGGAAAAGCTAATAACAAAGATAAATTCATTAGTAATGTCCTTTATAAGTTAAGTAAATATAAATAACTTTTTTAGATCTACTAGCCGAATACTAACATTTAACTTAAATAGAATATTCATCCTTAAAATTAAAATTAAAAACAAATTCATNAAAAAAACTCTATATTATCACTCTTAACAACTTTCAAATTAGCTATTATTAATTTGAACATAATAATATACATGCTTATAAAGTTAAAGTAATTATATTTAACAAAAATCAACTTAAACAAGAACTTTTATTATAGATTATAACCTTTTACTTGATATTAAGCTTTTAAAATACTTTAAGCAAGCTTTACTATATTATAATCTTTAATTAATAGTATAGTCTTATTGTTAATATTAATATTAAAACATATATAAGTTTTAATATTATCTTTATACTAAACTTTCTACTTAAGAGTATCTCTTTTAAGAGATAAAACAGTATTACTAATATAATCTTCAAGACTTTTAGACTATAGTAAAACCATAAGATAAGAGCTCTAAAGGTTATAATTCTTTGAACTCTTGAGTCTTTAATCCTTTAAAAGAATTACAGTTCTAGAATCATCAACTATGTTGAAGGTGATGGCTAGATGTGTGGATATAGGTAAACAGAAACNAAAAAAGGTGTTAATTAACATAATTGACATAAAAGAAGAGTTAGCTTAATTATGTTGTTATTAGAGTGTATAACCTGTTGAATTAAGCATAACAAAAGGTTGTGTAATCAGGGTTACTCAAATATATTATAATGTTGTACTGTAATAACTATGTATACATAAAAGAGTTAACTAATAAGACTACTTAAAATAGAAGTTATGTGTAATAAGAAAGTAGTGTTTGAGGTGGTATATAAGATATCATAACATAATATAATAAGTAAAACATAATTTTACTTTGAGTAAACTTAATTATATAAGAAACTTCTTTTAAGAAGAGTTTAAAAGTAAATAATATGAAAATATATAATTGTTTAAAATATTAATCAATATGCTAAAATATTAAGATGTTATGATTTATCTTGTTATTCTATAATAATATTAGGTTTGAGGTTTAAGATATATAAGTAAAGATAATACTAAGTAAATTATGAATATAAAAGTATATTATATCTAAGTGTATAGTCTAACTTGTTATGTTAAGTTAAGTATAAGGCTTTTATCTACTAGTAAAGATTGTTACTTATATAGATTATGAAATATTTTGGATTATCTAGCTTATCTGGTTTATTGCCTTGATCTTAATAATCTTAGTAATCTACTTATGTAATCCTTAATCTTGTAGTATTAGTTATATGATTTAACTATAGTTAGACTGGCCGGACCGTTGCATTGGACTGTGGTCCTGTCCGGACGAGACCGTAAGCCACACGGTCTTGTCCGCAAAAATTTAAGCGAGACCGTAAGCCACACGGTTCGGTCTCAAGGTTTTGAGACGAACCGTGAAACGGTCCTCACTTTTGTTGTCAGACCAGATCGTAGTCTCATGGTCTGGTCTCAAAATTTTAATCTCAGACTGTAGACTGTACAATCTGGACCGTGAGACCGTAACGCTAGACTGTAACGGTAATATAACCTAAATTGGAAATAAGCTTTACCTGATTAAGGAATATTAACGTCAGACCGTACAGTCTGGCTGGACCAGACCGTGGAGACCAGACCGTACGGTCTGACACTAATATTCGGTCCCCACGTTTGTTGTCAGACCAGACTGTAGTCTCACGGTCTGGTCTTAAAATTTTAGCTTCAGACCGTAGACCGTACGGTCTGGTCTCAAAATTTTGGCTTCAGACCGTACAGACCATGGTCTCGAAACGGTCCCCACAAAACCCATGGTCTGGTCTGGTCTGGACCGATCGGCCAGTCTATCTAAAGCTTGTTTTAACTAAGACTGTTAGAATTCGTTGTAATAGTTAATTATAAGTTTATAGAAACTTATTAGTTAATTAGTCTAGCCTTGGTACTTTTTATACTTTAGCCTTATAAAGTACTTGTATAATAATTACTTTATTATAACCTTTGTCTATCTTAATTACTTTTACTTGATTTGTGTTTTGTAATTTGATATAATCTATTTGTACTTTTAAGAAAAACTTAGTTATAAACATTATTGTTTTCTTATTGTATATATATATTAATAATCTTTTTAGATTGTTATTATATAACTTTAAAATCTTTAATAAGTTAATAAGTGTATAATTATATATTTGTGTTTATTATTTAAGTGTTTATAACTTATAAGTATCCTTTGTTATTGTTATTATTATTTGTTATTAGTTTTTTNGTTTGAGTTTAAACAATTCTTTTCTTTTATTCTTTAAGAGTTTAATCTAGGTTTTAGTGATTTTGCAAAAAACTTATTTATATATTATTATTGTTTTGCTTTTTGAGTAACCTTAATTGCTTTCTTAATTATATAATTCTATTATAATATTAAGTAGCTAACTGATAACTTCCTTTTAAGTATTATTTTATTTATAATATTAATTAATTGTTTTGTTAGTATATTAATTGTTTTGTCTAGTTGTTCCTTAGTAGATATATAACTTAAGAGGAGTAGTAAGTTGGTTATTGTTATTTTAACTTTTTTATAGTTTATTAGTCTTTAATTATAATTTAGTTCTTTATTATATATTTGTTGTTTACTTACTTTAAGTTTGATTTTGATAAGTTATAAGGTATAGTCTAAGTTAGTCTAATCTTCAACTTTTATATACTAAATTCAAAGGTTTGTTATATGTTAAGCATAGTTAATAGTTGAGTCTTTACTGTTATCTTGTCTTTATATAAGTTCTCTTTAGGGTATAACAAGCTTAAGCCTTCATTGTTATATTAACATTAACAATTTGTTAACTTTGTTGTTTATTCTTTCTTCTTTATCTTATATTAGGTAATGTTGATTAAAATCACTTGTTAATATTATATAACTTTTTNAGTTTTACTATAATAAGATTGTAAATAAGTATATGCTAATTTGAGGTTATATATTTAATTAAGTATATTAAGTACACTGTTATATTTTTAATTATAAACATTACTTTTTACTTAGTTTTGTTTTACTTTATATGATTATATAGTTAATTTATAGTGTTTATGTATTTATATAATTATTTTTCTGCTACTTTATATTCTTTAGTAATTTTTNGTTATTTGGATAATATATATCTTTAGTCTATTTGTTTATTTACAATTCTTAAACTGTTAATATATTGTATTTATTATTGTCCTCTAATGTTTTTATTATATATTCATGTTTTTTATTTTAGTTTTAATATAAGATTATAATTATAGTTATATTATGATTATATTTATTGTTATATTATGATTATATTTATTGTTATATTACTTTGTTAACTAGTCTGTTATTATTAGTTTTCTAGATCTTCATTACTTTAGCTAATTATAAAGCTTAACAATAAGTTAAGTAATAATTAGTTAAACATAAAGTTATTATGTTAACTTGAAAATTTGTCTAAGGTATTTTCATTTATTCTTTTTATAATACTTAGACTTATAAGTTTACCTTATAAGTTTACTTAAGTTCTAAGTCTTTTCCTTTTAAATGTTATTTATTACCCTTTTTCTTTGTTACTTTTCATTAGTCTAGTTATGTTAAGCTAAGTTATAATATAAATTATGTTATTTAATCTAGTTAGTTTTATTATTTTGTTTTTNATATACTTCTTTTATTTAATCTTAGTACTCTTTTGTTATTAAATAACTTTGATTAAACGTTATATATTCCTTGTTATAATTATAACACTTAAATATAATTTCTTTTAAGTTTATTAAACATTCTTCTTCTTCTCCTTTATATGTTATTCTTGTATAATAAGTACATTACTTTTTTTACTTTGTAATACTGTGTATAATATCCTTATGCTTAACATTTAAAACATTACTTTAACTATAACCTACTCTTAAATAACTTATAGTAGAATACTTAACTCTCTTAGTATAAACCTTAGTTTATAAGTTTGTATATATCTTTTGTAATTGTTAATTTAATATATAAGTAGCTTTTCTACTGTTAACCTCCTTTATAAGCTTAATAAGCTTTAACTTGAAATATTATTATTTTATTCTTTTTTTTAATACTTCTTTAATTAAGGCTTTATTATATTCAGTTAACAAGTAATTGAATATGCCCTAAATGTATATAACAACTTTGTTATTGATAATTTATACTTCTTCTCTAAATACCTTTTAAACTTATTATATGTAAAGTAAATATTATTCTTTTTAATTATCTTTGAAGACTATTATTATATTATTATTAAGTAGTTGCCTTATTATACATATACTACTTTGTAAGAATATAATTATATTAATTATTATTACTATGTCTTGTAAGTTATAATTCTTGAGCTTTGATAATATATTTAAAGTGTATACAATGATTTTATAATCTCTTTTCATTAATAGTTTACAAGTCCTTTATTGTATATTCTTTGTATACTCATTATCAGATTACATTGTTGTTATTAAGAAAGTTGCTATCTAGGCTTATGTATACTCTTAAGGTTAAATGACTTCTGTAAATACTTCTTTTAAGTCTTTACAAGTAATTAATATATTGTCATTATTATTAAATTGTTTTATAATTGCTTTGTGTTTGAATTTAAAGTGTAAAATTTTTTTATTAGTTAAAGTACTTTATATATATTTCTCTCTTTAACTAGTTAGTTGAATTATAGTAAATTCTTATGTTTATTTTTGCTTAACTCTTACTTTGTTATCTTTCTTTAATTGTATTCTTTATCTTCATAACTTTAGTATTATTAGTTTTTNCTGTTGATGGTTAAGACTTGTAATACTATCATTGTATCCTGTAACTATATTATACTTATGTCTTACTTATAACATTATAATTAAGTATGATTAACATGTTGAGTACAACTTTACTATTAGTATTGAATTAAGCTTTAATATTAACATAGTATTAAGGTTTAATTATTCTAGTTCTCTAATTAAAATATTATATAAAGTGTCTTAAGCTAGTTATTCTTTATAAGTTTAATTGTTATTTTTCATTTCCATTTTTCGATTTGTACTTTTTNAATTTACTTTTACAATGTTTTCTATCATTTTTACAATAGTTTTTAACTTGTTTTCCCTTGTATTTTCTATTATATTTCTTGTTTTTACTATGTTTTCTGTTATTCTTAAACTATACATGTATAGTCTACTAATACTAGTATAAAGTACTTGATTAGCTATAAAATAAAGCTAGTTATACATAAGTATAAAAAGTATTTACTTATAAGTAATAAATTTTGTAATTTTAAAAGCTTAAACAAAAGTTTTCAAAAGTATAATAACTTCTTAATCTTCTTAAATGTAAAGTTTTATAAGCTTTTAAAGTTCTTTTATATACTTATAAAAGCTTGTAATTTTATAATAAAANGTGAAAGTAAAGTAAAAAANTTATAGTTTTAATAGTTTAATATATTATTTCCAGTTTAAAATAAAAGATATAAAGAAAATAATGGTTTTTAAATAAAAGTTAATAAAAATAAAAANGTAAAAAAGTAGTTATTCAAATAAAATTAATCAATTAGCTAATTATATAACTTTATAAGTAAACTGCTTAATGTTTAACTAAATATATTATTTTTAACAAAAACAAGTTTAGTAATAACAGTTATAAAAAANGGACTATTAAACGTTTTACTAATTAAGCTATAATTATTGAATAACTATTTTTTNCTTTTAACTAAAGTAAATTACAACTTTGTAAAAGGATTATTAAATATTCTATTAAACAAGTTATAATCTCTTGAGATTTAGCTTTAAAAGAGGACTACTAAATGTTTTACCAATTAAATGATAATCTTCTAATCTATATATACAAACTGATTAATATTAGTTTACTTGTAGTATAAAGTATAATACACAATTATATGTAATATACTTATTATACTATTTCATAGTTATTCTACGATTAAGAGTAAAAGAGTAAAGTTATAAAAGCTTTGCTTGCTTTTACTACCTAATCAGGACTAGCTTACAAGAGCATGTAAATATCACGTGTACATAATTACTACTTTACTAATAATAATAATATATACATTTATAAAGTTGAAATGATTACATTTAACAGAAATCAGCTTAAACAGAAATTTCTATTATAAATTACAACTTTTTCCTTAATATTAAACTTTTAAAATACTTTAAGCAAGCTTTATTATATTATAATCTTTAATTAATAACATAATTTTATCGTTGATATTAATATTAAAATATATATAAGTTTTAATGTTATCTTTGTATTAAACTTTTTACTCAAGAAAATCTCCTTTAAAAGGCAAAATAATATTATTAATATAATCTTCAAAACTTTTAAAACAGAACAATATTATAAAACAAGAACTTTAAAGATTATAATTCTTTAAANCTTTTGAGTTTTTNAGTCCTTTAAAAGAATTACAATACTAAAATTGTTAATTATAAAGTTAAACATGTAAATATAAGTAAATAAAGACAAAAANGTGTTAATTAACACAATTAATACGAAAAAANGAAGAGTTAACTTAATTATATTATTATTAGAGTGTATAACCTGTTCAATTAAAACAATAAAAGTATAGTACATAATATAAGGTTACTCAGAATATATATTGNAATGTTATAATAATTATGTACAGTAAAGTAAAGCTAATTATTAAAAAGGGAAGTCACATATAATAATAAAGACATAATGCTTAAAGTAACAACTAGGATATTATAACATGTTTAATAATTACAATATATTTAGTTTTCCTTTAAAAATAGGATAATATATAAAGAAAAGTATAAAGGTTATACTTTAGCTTAATATTGCTGAATAAGGTTAAAAGGCGGTTATAATCAAGAAATACTTGATTTTACAGTAATAATATACTTAAGTTTTATTATTATATTTAAACATGTTATACATAATCTTAATTAGTTATGTTTAATATCATAACATTATAATATTATATACCTTATATTTTAAGAAATATTATTCAATGATATTATATTATACTTAATTATATATAAATCATTGTAAGAGGATTAATATAAATAATATCTTATATAAATAATCCTTGAAGTTAAGTTATAATAATATCATTATATTAAAGATATTTTTAATTTATTGTAAAAATCAAGACTAAGCTTAATATCCTAAAGTATTATTATAATATCTTATATTGTTATAATTAGGTTTTATTATATAAGATTTTTTTAAAAGAAAAAGTAAATTAGTTATTTAAGAAAATAAATAAGAAAACAAATTATAAAATATTATATTTCAATTTTACTCTTCTTATTTAATATATCTCAAATGAAATTAACTTTAAATTTATAACTTTTAATCTTAAATAATAATAAAAGATTATACTTTATTAGTTATTAAATAATTTAATGTTATT
Source organism: Scytalidium lignicola (assembly GCA_002812745.2). NCBI lineage: Eukaryota > Fungi > Ascomycota > Leotiomycetes > Scytalidium > Scytalidium lignicola. The sequence continues at coordinate 52,925 of NCSJ02000041.1, read as the reverse complement.
ATAAGTATTATATTTTTATTACTTCTTATTTAGAAGAGAAGAAAGTTAATAACTTAATGGATTTTTATATATTGTTATTTATCTTTGTCAGTTCACTTGTAATACAAAGTATAATATGCAATTATACATAATATACTCGTTGTGCTATTCCATGGTTATTGTATGATTAGAGGTAGGAGAGTGAAGTTATAAGAGCTTTGCTTGTTCTTATTACTTAATCAGGACTAACTTACAAGGGTACATGAATATCATATGTACATAACCATTATTCTACCAACATTAGAACTACTTTAAAAATGGCCGTATACTATAACTCTTAAAATGCTCAAATCTGTAGAGTTTTCTTAATCACATGCTAATTGCTTAATTAGGAATAGCTCTAAATCCTTCCTCTGTATAATTCTCTATTTTGCTATCTATACTATCATGTTCTACCCATTTTACTATTTCCAATTATACTTTATTCATATTCAACAATTATTTCAAAGTATTAGATAGCTTTCTTTTGGTTATGAAATTTGACATCTCCACACTCGACGATTTCTACATGGGGAAGCTTGTCACCCCAAGCCCCGGATTCGGGCAGACTTCATTTACCGATTGTCGGATGAATCAAATGAAATCATCGTGCAGTGTAGAATATCTCTAACAGCCACCACTATCGCTATCTCTTACGACCTGGTACATTCTGGATACATGCATCATTGACATGACTTCCCCCGATTACACGGTTGAGCGCAATTGCAACATCTTCATCATCACACTGCAGAGACTGCCTAAAAATCGACTGAATTCTAAGGTTTGCCAGGCCCTCATAACGACGTTTAATAATATCTAGAAAGAGCTAGGACCGGGCTTTGAAGGCACTGTCATTACTCGCAGCAATAGTCTTAAATTCTTCAGCACTGTGAGCCTGTAAAGAGCGTTTCAGAGGATATGCCATCTGTTAACTGTTCGATGTGTATAGGGGTTAGATCTTGATGAAAGCGAGACCAACCCCTTCACCAATAGCGAAGGGTTCTACCCTGTACTGTGCCCTTTCTTCCACTTCTCTCTGATCATTCTTTTTAACATTTATTCAGCTATTGTACACAATTCTGGACTTCCCATTCCCTACCATCGCATGTATCACTGGCCACACATTTGGAGGCGCCTGTCTCTTTTCATTGGCTCATGATTATCGAGTCATGAACTCGGAGCGTAGCTTCTTCCAGATGCCGCTCATTAACATTGGCCTCCATTTCGATGGCATAGGAGCATTACCAAAAGCTAAACTTGTTCCAAAGGTGGCACGCAAGTTATTGTTAGAGGCTCACAAGTTTACTGGCAAAGAAGCTTTTGAAGATGGCATTGTGGATGCTGTTGCTCCGCCGGCTGAAATATTTAATGCGGCAATGCAATATGCCAAGAAATGGCAAAGCAAATCAAAAGCTGATGTCTATGGTGTGCTAAGAGGGGAACTGGTGGGTGAGGCGTTGGTGAAGCTAAAAGGAGTGAGCTACGTACATAGCAAGTTAATTTCTCGCCGGCCAAAGGTTAAGCTTGAGATCCTGCCCGCTATTTATATGAAGAATATATTCAGAACGGTTTCACCGCTCCCTAGTGAGACTATTTGTTTAAATGATACTGCTTAGGGTACCTGTATAGCTGGGGTCTTGGATGGAATATAAGGAATTTGAAACATGCTGAGGTTGCAAGTTGAATTTGTAAGATGAAGTGGTCTGATGAATTGATGAATCGATTAGCAAAAACGACACCAGTTTCCATAAAACCAAAAGTTACATATTGCTTCTTGATGTGATTATAGCGCGGTGCTAGATAGGTATATGCATTATCATACAATAATGGCAGAATCTGTGGAGTTTCTAGCGTACGTCACAGCCTCGAATCCATGAATATTGGCAACATATGATATTAGCTCGGACAACCACTTTGCTACGCGGGACTTGGGGTCGACATTTCGATATGCCACTTGTAATGGGAACATTAGGTAGAAAGCTCCAGAGGTGCCTGGATAACTCAACAACTGATAATAAACGGTTCTACAAATTTCGAAAACGATCTCTTCGACTGATCCTTGTCCGGGAAGTAAGAGAACAGCAGAATACGGACCTCCATAATAAGTATCTGGAAGGAATGCAATTGGGACCACTGTATTCAAGACAACGGGGGGAAGTTTAGCCACAGCTCTGTGGAATAGAACCAACATAGAATTGTATAGTGACAGTTCAGAAGCGCGCCCTGGCTCGGTGAAGAATATGGCCGTTTCAAAAGGATAAGTCTCGAGTTGCCCCGCCTTCAAAGCTCTTAGACGGTCCAATCCAACCGGATGGTATGTATTTGAGAAGTCCTCTTCCCATTTTACTCGCCACCTATAAAGACATTCCATACTAGACTTAATTCGCTGACCAAAAGAGATCCATATTTCCGATAGATTTCGAGAACCAACTGGGGTATCTTGTAACAGTCTCAGATCTTCCATTATTCCAGGCATATCGCAGAGGATATCAATGAGGTAGTCCACGGAACTTTTTGACTCCGGATCTTTCGCCCACGGCACGACTTTCCAGGCATATTCTTCAAGAAAACAGCGTTTATTGCTGACAAGATGGGCAAGAGCCTAAGAAGTCAATGCGAGACGTCGAGTTTTGAGGTGGTACTTACGATCGAACTTCGTGTTGTTAAGAGCAAGTGTTTTCCTACCCCTGTCTGATGCTGGTAAGGACCTCTCATTTGGACCTGAAGAATGTCTAGTTAGTTAAGCTTCTCAATTACACATTTCTTGAGGAATGTCACACAATCTGTCCAATTCCAAAAAAATGAGTCAACCACCCCTTGGTGTCCTTAAATGTCACTAACTCATATACAGCTAGGAACAATGCATTCGTCAAGGTTTCCGTCTCCAAGACACGCTCGGGATCGTCTAGATCTTTTTGGAGTTTAGATAGTACACGTGTGTAGAGCATAGCACCCTTATCAACAGCCTGCTGATTGAAGTTCAACTTGCCATAGTATGTTGCAGCCAGAGCACTCAATGCGAGCTGTGATGTTTGATTCTTGTTGTCGGGCTGGACGCCAGCAAATAGCCAATGAGATACACCGGGATGTTCATGGATCGTTCGAGTCTCGGGAAGGAGGTTTGTCATGAGATGTGTTATGAATATGTAATCTTCGCTCATGCTCGGAGTTCTCGGTATAGATGCTAGTGCTCTAGAAGTATGGCACTCTGAGTTAGGTTTATCCCTTGGTTCATCATCTGACATGATTTCTAGGTGGGAGAGTCCGTTAATAAAGGTCGGATAATGAGAAAAGCCTTCACATTTCCGTTTTAGTCTAGTGCAGCGATTGCATATGGGGCGCCTTTCGTCTTGAGTTGGTCAGAATAGGGAGTTTCTCCAGTTCACATTTAGGAATTGTCTTCTTACCGCATTTAACCCGGGCCTTGCGGCATGTTTTACAGCCCCGGCTTCGCCCGCCAATTCCAACCATTGTTAGGTTCCCTGTTCAGAACAAATCAAGTATAATATACGAGAAGAAATAACCTTAACTAAGCTTAATGCTTCGTAATCCGAAAGAGGACTGATTCGGATTATATCATATATGGGTAGCTAGCTCCATGAGATATCCTCAAAAGCCTCATCGCGGAATCAACCAAATCAAGCTTAGCTCTATCAGCTCTACCACGGTATCCTACGGGTAGCGAAGATTCTTACTAAGAGGCTTTGCTTGAGCTGTGCCACAGCGAATCAACACTTGTTTCCAGCTTCCAAATTGGAGGGCGCATTGTGCGAGGTGCAGTCTAGCGCAAGTTCAAATTTACGTTGCACTTGTTATGGGGGTGGATAACGATGGATCAAGCCACTGAAGCCTCGACAGACTTGGTATGGACGATGCTGACTTTGTCATGAACAACGGAGATGCAGTCTCGTTGGTGAGTTGCTGCGCCCTGCTGAAGCTCAGCAAAATGCACCACATTTGGTTAATGATCCGGCTGCTCCATGGGGAATAACTGCTCACCTAGAGATTATAATGTAGACCAGGAAACACCAGTATTGCCACTGTTTTTGTATATATTGATCAATGTGAACTCGACAAGTTGCATTTAATCTAGCCACGGGTTCTTGCCTTCTTGTACACCTCTAATTAAACTTTTCACGAAAATGGACTACAACGGCGACTGGCACGGTGGACGGAGATATTATGAGCCTGGTTATTTTCCAGGGCAAAATGTTCCGGAGCAGACGTCCTTTCCACCTCACTCATATAGAGATATTAGGGACCAGCGATATTATGAGCAGCCTCTCCCACCCAATAATTATCAACATCCTTCTTATCAACACCATTCTAATTCTCCTATGGAATATGATGGGGTTTCAGCTCAGAGAACACGGCCAACCTCAGATATTCAGCAGCCATCACCTTATGGAAAAAGGAAACCAGGTTCTTCCGCAGACGCACCCTCGGACTTTACATCTCCCGAGGTAAATGCACCTCCTCCTTATTCATCTAAAGTACCTATTGCCATTGCTATTCCTCAAATGAATAAGGGAAGAGGCGTGCCATTCCAAAGATTATATGTTCCCATTCTAAGAGAACACGGGATATCAGAGCGTGAATTTGTCGATTTCATTGATACACTCAATGTGGTATCGGCAGCGTCACCCCCATTGAAAGTCTTGGACCTCGCGGGAGGACTTATTTCAATGGTGCCTCACCACTGGGCTGTAATGGCTGGAAATGCCATGAAGCTAGTCTCCATGGGAGGCACAGCTCTTGTGAGCAAAAATCGCACAGATTCTTTCATGTCCGAATCGAACCAACATCTCTTCGCTCCTCGGGGGTTGCGGATGCGTCTGATAACGACAGACGCATTGTTAGCCACGATCAAATTTCCACCGGAGAGAGCAATTACATTACCTCTTGACGCCCATATCCCATTAGATCAACAACCAAAACTGCATGCTCGCCTGCTACAAAGGCTCCGAGGCTATGTGAATGACACTGTCCCGACAAGCCTGCCACCGGTGGGGGCCGATAATATGTTAGACAAATGGAGTGCGGACCAAGTTTCCCGCGATATTAACAAGATTGATAAAACGATTATGAAGGATAGTGAAAAACGCATGAAGCATGACATGAAGCATGCAGACTCCAACGGTGCTCCTAGAGTCAAGCGTAGTAAGAGCTTGGACCGCAAAATTCGAAAAACGAACAAGGAAGCAGATAAGAAGTTGGATTCGGGAAGGTATTCTCCAAGTCAAGTCGAAGAGGAGAGAGAGGAGGCTCTGTCACGGTTATTAAATAAAGAGAAGAGGGGGAGAAAGGCAGAAAAGCATGGTAAAAAGGATGCAGATGAAAGATTTGTGGAAAAGCTGCTGTGGATATTTATTAATTACAACTAGTCTTAGTGTTCAGGGATGGGTTTATATATTGTGCAAATCTTTCTTTATTTGCATTTAAGCCGTTGTTTCTGAATATATCCATAGATTTGCTATAGATCTTATACCTAGTTTCTCTTTTGAAGTATACAAAAAGTCCAATTTTGTATGGCTGTGTATTGATGCACGAATATTATATCCTTCATATATTACTTTGTATATATTGCTTCTTTCAATTAAAATTTCCTTACCATAGTGCTACAATTAGGATTTCACTATAATATCAGATTAGCAATTATTACTTTTGATTGATGCTTTACTGATTATTATATTTAGTGTTTGAGGGGTAAAAAAACAAATAAATGGGAAGACGCATGTTTTCCACGCGGAGAGTCTAGTTTTTTACAGTAATCAGTTGAGAGAACACCTAATAATTGACCATCTGGCCTATCGATCCCCTTAGATTTATAATACAATACCAGTCCAAAGCATTACTACATGTCGTAAAATGAGTAATAAGAAAAATATTTTAACTAAATAGCCTATCCCCTGGAGCGCCAGATCGGTTAAGCCCATAAGGCATCAAATATTATGTAAGAATATCAACCAATCAGAGCCCTCGATTTCAGCTCCAGAACATTGATTTCGAAGTTTATTAACGATTTATCTATTATTCGTGGTATGATATTGATCAAAACAAGGTCCTTGCTTACAAAGATGGGCCTGGCAAGTTGTACAGCCAAAGTTTGAGCGTTTTCGGGCAAAATTCTGACTAATTTCACCTAAAACCTTTCTCCTTTTCCTGGATTGTGAGGAGCAATTGCAACAGTCTCCTGGCTTACCAAAGTTCTGCAAACGATGGCCTGAAGAAGTAGCTGGGCCGTCGATTTCCTCTGAAATTAGCTGTGAAATAGGCCTTTTCCCTTTGCCCGGTGACTTGCTTCCTACTGTGAATAAAGCTTTGTACAAAGCCTCTCGAAATGCTTCAGGTCCTTTAAATCCACCACCACCATGCTTTGAAAGAAGCCAGGAATTGACCAAAACCGTATGGAATAAGAAGTGGAATAAAGCTTGCCAACCTCCTCGCCGAATAACACGTGCTCCAGAGTTACAAGCTCGTAATTGGTCTCCAAGATCAACACTATTCATATGGTGGTTATATAAATCGATGGCGATTGGAATTGGAAGCTCCTTTTGAGGCTGATTCCCAAAAACCTTCAGTGCTGTTTTTGCAGACGTAGATGTAGAAGCTGGCCTTTTTCGAGTCCGAATGATAGTTCCCTCAGCTAATTTTGTGTGTAGTACTTAACATGAGGACCAGAGCGTTATCTTTCCACGCCATCATATTGACTTTTCCATCCACTGTAGGCTTTTCAATTACAGTTCCCCAAGGAATGGTATCATGCTTCTTATCGTCCTTCTTCTTTTGAACTAGCTTTGACCAAATACCAGAGTTTGTTCTAGCTGTACCTGTACAGCCAATCTTGAGGCGCTCAAGATATTTAGCTAATTTCACACTCATGAATAAGTTGTCAAGCCAAAGGATATGTTGGTATTCAACGCATGGATCTGGAGGTCGCTGTACTTTTTGTACTAGATATGGTACTACAGCTGCAGTAGGGTTTAAGCCCATCTTTCTAGGAGGTTGATGTCCATGGTCAAAATGAGGGCCTTTTCCTGCTCCTTTAGAGTGTCAAAGCCAACTTAAAAAGTAGCCCTTTTCAGCAATAACCCACACTTTATAACCTTCAGGAATTGGCTTGCTAGGAATCTTTAAAGTGTCATAAGATCTCCCTTGAAACCGTACCATACATTCGTCTACAGCAAGGTCTCGGCCTGGGATCCAAAGTTGTCTGGACATAGATTGAATATGTCCATTTAAAGGCTCAAGCTAGAGAAAAAGTAAGTCACTTTTCATATAAACTATATAGGAAGATACTTGTACTCTTTCAAACACGGTAGATTTTGATGTAGTTGGTGCAACCCGAAACCAACGAGTAATTGCCTCAAACCTCCTTCTGCTCATACGCGATGTAATCGCATAGTGAAGTCCACAGTGCTTTTCAGGGTCTGTATTCCAGTAATATTTGAGCTGTTTTAGTACAGTTAGGCTCATATAAACTCGAATACCCAAATAGAGGTAAAGCTCTTCTACAGTTAAAGGAGCCCATTTAGGATAGGATTCCTTGACTGTACCCTTCCCAAGAGCCTCCTGATAGCTTTTATTAGTGTTTTCTACCAGTTCTTTAACAACAGGACGAGAAAAGAACAGTGTGAATATGCCCAATGGGTCGTTAGGCTTGATATTTGGTGGTAAATTGATCTTATGGTTGAATTCAGGGCATATGAGTGGAGTAAAGGTTTCGCCGACCTCTACAACTGGCTCAAAATTAGGTCTTAAAGTGCCAAGATCAGTAGAATCCGGTACAGCGTTTGTAGGAGCTACCATAGTAAATTTCTATGCAAATTGCTACGATTGAGGTATTGTTTACATTTGGATCATTGATTGTTTACTTTTGGTGTTCCACACCCCCTGAATTGCTGCCTTAGGCATGGCGCTAAAAGTGGCTGCAAAATGGCTTCTGGCGCTCCAGGGGATATTATCTACCTCGTGTCTTAACGGTGTCTACATCTATCTCATTTAGTCGTTATAACGCCAAAATCTATGCTTAAATCACCAATTAAAGCTTTCCTCAAAGTATTCTATAGGCTGCCGTCCTTGGGTCAGCATATATACCACAGCTCTTCGAGCATCATCAGCCATCTTCGCGGGACCACAAGCCACTACGGCAAGGGAGCCTTGATCCGGGAAATCTCTAATAGCATCTTCCACCTCCCCATGGATATGTGGCCTTCCATGCAAAACACGCACATCCTTGATTTCTTGGCCTAATCGTGAGGCAACAACTTCATCGCCCGTGATATATACATCGACGGATAGATTGTTGTTCTCTAGCAAGCCACCAAAGTCCTGGAGGAGGACGAATGCGGCAAACGCAGCTTCTCGGACAACCCAGATGATTCGAACTGCTTTAGTTTTGCTTGTGCTCTTACAGAGCACGTCGAGGTAGGAGAGCGGAACTACAATACCCGTCCCCCCGACGATGAAGACGATATTGTCGAATCGATGAAATGGTAGGGTATGTCCATAGGGACCTTCCACAAGGACTCGAAACCTGACTGGCTTCTGGTCTGTTCTAGATGCCGCTTCTCTCAGGCGCCGAGTGAAGCTATCGTAAGGCCGGATGAGAAATCTGATCTCAGGGGCTGATCCACGAGATCTTCTGTCCCTCGAAACTTCTGTGCCATCACCTCCCTCTCGGGGCAGTAATGATGAAGACTCTTCTGTGAGATCAAGTTGCTGGCTTCTATCCTGCAATAACGACTGGGAATAATCATCGGAATCTCGCACCGAAGCCACAGTAAAAGGGTGGCTTTCCCAGAATCGGGAATCGTTGAGCCAGTGTATATAATAGAAAGTACCTGGTTTCGGGCGGTAAAGCGAAGTCGAAGATGGGATGGAGAGTCTCACAATATTTGCATCAGGGTCATATATAGCATAAGCCATTGTGTTCCAGAAGATGCGGTTAAAGGCAAGGGTCCTCCACATGCGCGAAGTGCGATCCAAAGCCCAGATTATACAACATATCCATGCAATGCCATCATAACGGGCCTTGAATATAGATACATGTCTAGTTATTAAGTGATTAATACGGATGAGAGACGTTTAGATTCTAAGCAAGAACTCACCCTACAATTCCTGCGAGGACCAGGACAGATAACATGATGTGTAAAATCAGGAATAGCTCATACTTAGTACGCCGTAGAAAATAAATCGATAGCCCCAGCAAAAGGCACATGAATATAGTAGCCTACGAAGCATCTTCTGTAAGTCCCGTGTAGTTACACTTCTCAAGGAGAGAGAGAGAGAGAGTACATACTAATTCTCCAGTTGTCCACCACATCTCAACCCAATAATTTGCAAAATTGTGCCAACCACCACCTGTTTTCCGATATCAAAGACTGCTATAACGTGTCACTAGTTGGGTTAGAAAATACGTACGATCAACTACCAAAACAGTATAGCCCACTGAGTGAATGACAGCTTGGACAGTGGAGACTCGAGCGACCCAGCGATGGAAGTTGCTATATGTCTTAAAGTCCCATCCTGTAAGCCAGATAAGGGCGTTATTCCGCATACCAAATAGCCAGATAAGGGGAAAGTTGGCAAAGGAGATGATTCCGGTACGGTCAGAGAGATATCTCCATATTTGCGTCGATACCTTCGGCCAGCTAGATGCCGCGTCAGTTAGTTAATAGATCAAACTAGATGTGCTTCACGAGACCTACTATAGATTGTCAGAAAATACATGATAGCCATGAAGGCAGAAAAATATGTTCATTATAATGAAGGACAGAATGGTGAGACTCTGGATTCTAGGTGGAATCGTATACCATCCAAAGGGTTGCGCATTCCGGTATCCAAATGTCGCAGGGACGGTCACAAATCGTTTTAGCCAAACATATGGACGGCTAGAAAGAGTGCTCTTCTTGTCTGGTATCGAGTCAATATCTTCTTCTGGCTCGCTGAGAGGAAGGGATCGCCATCCACGCCGCTGAGGGGTGCTTCTATGGCCCAGCGCCACGATGATACGGTTCAATAATCCAATCACCACCACGACGCTCCAGAAGAAGAACATTCCCGCTCTACATGACAGTTAGGAAACTCCCACATTTGTTAAGATAGGTGCTATACAAACCCATAAGCTACATGACGCGAATACACGTACGACCAGGATGCCTCATAACCTCATGAGCGAACTGAACCAGCATAGAAGGTACAGCAGTTATCCTACTTACCAGCGTGTCATGAGCCAAGTCGAAGAACTTTTCAGACGGAATAGCAAGCTCTGCAAGCTCTATCGGGGCCACATAGTTATCCCTCGAGAGCCTCCGCAGTTGAGCAATGTCTCCCTCCGTATAATTGGCAATGATATCGAAAGGCAGGATCGACAACCCCACAGTCTCTCGACAAGTCGAGTTTTGAGCATCTAATCCAGCAGTCCGCTCTCCCACGCTGCAGTAGACAGATGAACATAAGTAGAGCGAAGTTAATGCTAATCGGCTCTGACACGCTTGAATCCGTCGATTTGCTCCGGCACCGTCGAGATCGGTGAAGCGGACTTGCCGGAGAGTCATCTGGCAGGCCTCAAAGCATGGTGCATCGCGCAGACCAGAAGAAGCGCGGGCAGCAGCGATTGAAGCTGGCCATATTGTAGATGCAGTTGCAAGCACTGAGAGGCAATATCTCAAGTGCATTTTCGGCGAATAGTTACTGCACGAACTCAATATAATGAGTTCCAGAGCGGTTGATGCTGCGATGGGAAAATTTAATCTTATCAGATGATCTTGCAGGCTCGCCCAAGCCCGAGCTAAACCCGTTTTATTCTACCGCCATCTCCTCAATTAGTCACCTTCCTCCCCTGCTGTACGATTTTAATTGTATTTGGCAATGAGCATTAGATGTTGCAATATATTATTTCTAATACCCGACTGCTTATATCTCTATATGGTTAGTAGCAATGGGCTCCATAACACTTGATAAGTCATTACCGGTTAGAGTCTGATCATGATGAAAATATCAACAAGAATTCAGCAATGCATATAACAGGAACGTAGTCAACGTTTCAAAGGTCATGCCTTCGTATATAGAATTGGATTTCTGGACGATAAAGACTACAAATTAGTCTAAATGCCATTTGAAAAGACCAAAAGACAGCTTCATAGTGGCTACTAACAAAATACACCTCGCAGATCACCACATCTTCTCCCACATCCTCCTGATGATATTCATCTGCGCCAGTCGCTGCTTCTCATTCTCATCTAAGCCGCCCTCCTCCCACTGCCGACACTCCTCATCAATCTCGGCCTTCCCAGAATACAGGTCTGCGTCCTTGGCAGCCACCCATTTGGTCTTCTTGTAGATCTTCCAGAACAGGAACATGACCACTCCAAATGCCAGGCCAAAGTAGGACGTCACGAAACCCTCTGTGTCCTAGGGCACAAACACGTCGAAGCCCAGGAAGACCATGCACGTGCAGCCGCAGCCGATAGCGAAATAGGCCGGATAGGGAGCGAAGGGGACCTTGTAGGGCAAAGTATTGCGATCCAAGCCCTGTGTCTTGCAGGCTCGATACCAGGCCACCCACACACAGAGGAAGGAGGTGTAGACGAGTACGAATGCGATGGTGGTTAGGTTGACGAACCAGTAGAAGACGGTTACCGCGCCATTGGAGGAGACCAGGAACGTGAGGCAGCTGATCAAGCTGACGATGGAGACACAGTAGATGGGCACGCCGGCTTTGGTGCACTTGAGGAAGATCTTGGGCGCCTGGTTATCACGGGCAAGAGAGTACAGCGTCCGCGAGGTCGAGTAGAGGTATGCGTTACCGCAAGACCAGCCAGACAGCATAACCAGGACGTTGATGAAGGACGGAAGGCCCTCAATGCCTAGGTTCTGGATGCCAATGACCCATGGAGAAGCAGCAGCCCCAGAGCCACCGCTGTCCAATGCATCCAAGAGGCGAGTGTCGCGAGAGGAGCAGATGATGCCCACAGCAAGGACGCCGACCACATAGAAGCCCACGAGACGGTAGAAGACGAGTTTGGAAACGCGTGGAATAGTGCGTCGCGGGTTCTGGATCTCGCCGGCTGCCATGGCGATCAAGTCAGGGCCAGCAATGTTGAACGCAGCATAGCGGACGACGCTCCACCAGCCCAGGAAACGGCCAGTCGTGCCCGTGGTGTAATACGGATGCATCGCCATACCATGTTTCCAGTACCGGAAGCCGTAGGCGTCGTGCTTGGGATTGCCGCCGACCATGGTGATGAAGGTAAGGAGCACGAGGCCGATGAGAAGCAGGATCTTGGTCGACGCCATGATGAACTCGGACTCACCATACCACTTGACGGCGACGACGTTCAAGGCATAGCAGACGACGATACACAGCGTCACCCATACCGCTAGGTTAATGTCAGCGTTCCAGTACTGAATGACAGCCGCCACGGCCGAGTATTCGACACACACCAGCATAGAGCCGCCGAAGAAATACGTCCAACCCATAGCGAAGCCCACAGCGGGATCCATGTAACGGCTGGCGAGCTCGAAGATCTGGCCCTTGACGGGCAGCCATGCGATGACTTCGGCGGTGCAGATATTGCACGGCCAGATGAAGGCGATGCCCCAGAAGATGTAGCCCAGCACGAGGGACAGAGGACCGGCCTTGGACAGGTTGCTCCCGATGCCGACGAAGAGCGCGGTGCCAATGGATCCGCCGATGGCCATGAGCTGGACGTGTCGCGATTCCAGTCCTCGCCGGGTCGAGCCCAGCTTCTCCCAGTCGGTTGCGGGGAGTTGGCGTTCGAAGATATCGCCGTGGGAGATGCTCGCCACTCGAGTGACGGCCTCGCCATCCGAAGAGGTCTTCACGTCTTTAGAGGCCATTCTAGACCACTTGTACTGCAATCCTGGAGTGAAATGGGAGTATTTGATGAGATGGTGGACATGGGGACGCGATGTGTATATATACAGTAGAGATACAGAGAGGCCAAAGAAAGAGCAAAGCTGATAACAGCTTCTCAAGATGAGACTGCTCATCACAGTATCATGATCAGGGGCACGCGGACCCCACTCTTCCAGCTCTTGAGCATGGGATTGTGGCCAGGGCAAGAGTGCAAATCAGGCCCGTGGGGTTGTGCTCATCTCAAGCTGATTCAGGGATTCAACGGCGTTTTGTCCAGACACAAGCCGTCCGCTCCAGATAAGCTGATAAGTTGTGCTTGGCAGAGAGTGTTGCGGGGTGGCATTGCCTCTTTGAGCTTGCCCGCTCTTCCGAGGGATCATTGCTGTGTGCTGTCTTTTGTATTGCTTCTGCGATGGAGTTGCAAGATTTGAGCATATTCTCGAGGCTTCATTTGTCAGGGAATCAAGGTTAGGGGAGGATCCAATCTCACTCTCTTTCGGAGCCAATCAGAATCCGGACGCCATCGCCACGGAAGCCAGCAAACCCAAGACCAAGCTCACTACCTGATGCACCACTGAACGTTCGTTATGCAATTATTGGAAACTACAGTCACCGCCTTAAGGTAAGGGGGACAGGGACATCGCATGTAATACAGTAGGAGGAGGAGATTGCAGATGATAGACCGTATTGTATTTAGCATACATCGTAGGAGTGGTAGCTACCCTAGATCAGGCTTCTTCCCTCGTATCATCCCCAGGTTCGGATTGGCCGCTCCACCTCCCAGTCCCATGACCGATCATCCCATTTTCCTGTTTTCTTCGTCCGCATCTACTTATTTACATGACAAGTGTCTACAGCTGCTGCTATAAATAACTAAATCTGATAGGCCATCATGATTTCCTTTCCTTTTTTTNATTNCTTTTTTTATTTATTTATTTGTTTGTTTGTTTGTTTATTCTATTTTTTTTGTTATAGCTCTTGCTATGTATTGTAGCTATTCCCGATAATTAGACTGGGCAGTCCCTGATTCTACAACATCGCTTTCTGCTGTTTGAGCCTAAAATCAGGCACAATCAAAGTGGCTGAGGCTTTCTTGGAAATTTATCCGATCTCACGGTTTCAAAGGTCCTATCTGTGTTTAGTGAGAGACCGGAAAACATACCATGGGACATTGTACAGCGATTTAAACATGTTTTGATAGATCTCCGTGAGGAATAGAACTTCTACCTGGGGAATTGGTGTAGATTTAAGCCTCGTTTGTTGTAGCCTTAAGTATCTAGTACTTGTTGCCTATTAGGGCCTACAGTTATTGCCTATGCTTACAATCGAAACTGGGTCAATTAGTAGACAACAACACTTTTTATAACTGTAATATACGGTTTTACAGATGAATATAATTATAATGTATTTGCTCATTGTAATTAATAGTTATTTAATTAATTGTCAAATGGTTAATTAATTGAATTCAGTTACAATTCGCGTATAAACTAACCTGTGGCTTGTCAGGTTAATACTTATTATCTGCACTTCAATTTAATTAAATTAAAGCTGTTTGAACTTAAGATGACTGTAAATACTCTTTAATATAAAAATTGTTATATGTGTTAATTTGTAATTGTATTCAAATAGTGGAAATGATAAAGCTATAACTTAAGGCTACAATTCTTCGTTATTCGATTAGGACTAATATACATGTGACTGATCATACTCGTCATATGACTAACTATTAACACATGTATATAATTGAAATTTTATAATTGAAAACGTATAATATAATTACGAATTAAATAAGCTTTAAGAACTACTAGATTGTGTAAAGAATAGTTGAAAATATAAGGTTTTAATAAATCAATAATGTTTAATTATTAATTGATAATCGTTGTGACGCAAGTGTCACTTGGGCCAGCCATAATATTTCCTTATTAATATGTTCATATTTTCAAGTCTTAAAAATTAAAAATATTAAACATCTTACACTTTTAAATAAGAATGTTAATAAAAGCTAAAATTGTACTGAACTTTTTTNATAATTCTCATTTATAATCTTATTATTTTATAAGATTTAGATGGTTTGTGTTTATAGATAATTAGCTTGAAAAGCTTTAACCTTTGTCAAAGAAGTCTTAAATACTTTTATGTCTTATTTTATAATTATTTAACAAATGTATTTCTCGTTCTTAATGTACAAAGTAAAATATAACATAATAAGTCTTAATATCGCTGATCAACAGAATGCTCATAGCATAACACTTATAATAAAAGATACAGTTGTACTCTTTAAACTTGTCAAACATAAAAGAAACTTCATTAGAAAATACTTGCCTTCTTAATTTCACATAATCATGAAGTAGTATCTATAATCACTATCTTGTAATTAGGAAGAATAAGCTTAACTTCTATTATTATTCTATCTGTACATATAATTTCACAGAATTCAATAGCAAAAAAANGATTTAAACAACGTACAAATTTACTAAGAATGTTTATAACATATTTATGCTAATTTAGTTAAAAAGAGTTTGTTTAATTATTAATAATTTACTGCTTGATCTGGACAATAAAGCTTTATACTAACACAATCTAAAAAAAGTCTATACTTTTACAGTGGTCAAAAAGCTATCATCTCTTTAATCAATCAAATCATGATATTATATCTCTGCTAGAAAATGCCTACAGTCAGCAAAGCCATGTTAGTTCGCGAGATATTATCCTAGACACATCCTTGTCTTAGAAGATTGAAAGGGGAGCATTCAAAAAGCCAAAGAAGCAGGGTCGGCTTGTAGAATTGCATCAGTGAATGACTTTCCTGGCCGTAAATCAGCACTGTGAGGCATATTGTTTATTACAGAGGGTTTCGGAAAATAATTGGCTTACTCAAATATAATCTATTAAATCATTTACTAGTCCTAATACGTCCATGTATGCCGTAGGCATTAGGAAAGTGTGATTATGCAGGGGCTGAGTTAGGATATATCGGCTGAAGCCTTTTAACATTAACGTTTCTTGCGATGGTGGCTTTACTACTGTAATAGTTGCATTGAAAGCGTGTGAACTACATAACTGACTTACTGCTTGAAACGTATATGTTAGGCTAATAGAATACTTATCAGTTACCTCCTCTAAGTTTGTTTTATTTTTGTCTGTGTGCCTGGAATTGGTAGCAATTACTCTTATCTAGGTGGATCGAGCTGAGTCTCGTATATGTTCTGGCCTGTACGTAAATGGAGGCCATTTATCAATGAGCCGGAATACGTATCTTATATTATTATACTCTTGTAGTGTAATCATGGGTTTGAGCCTTGACTAATTATAGTAACGTATCGTCATTGCCAACGACATCTGAATTCTGCATCTAATAATATCAACGTGAGATTTGACAAGATGTGAAACCCAGCGCTCATAGTACCACAAAACCTAAAAGCCATATTGTCAAATACTCCACAAAAACAAGATTCGCCTTTTGGAAGGACATTTGACAAGTATGGTAAACTGATTGTCGTAGTTGAACAATAAGACAAACTGTTAGCCTCAGTGGTAATATGATTGATAGGATTTGCATTATGAATCACATAACCGGAGACGTCAATACACCCTCACACTATCACGCATTGCCTCCCTGGCACCATTCTTTGGGAGGCACAGAGCCCTGCCACATCCTCTCACCATTCTCAGCCACCTCATCAAAGATCAAGCTGAGCTAGGGTCTCATCCTTCCCTGACAGCCAAATTCACATCATTCGAAAGTGCGGAGCTGAGTGCTACCACAACCCTTTCTAAGCCAGCTCCCGTTCTGGTGGGTCGGTTCATATAGTTAGTAAAGCTAAGCACTGCTGCAATCCTCCCTGCGTTGTATTTTTGAGTGACAAGAAAAGCTAAGTACCATCACAGCTCCCATCTCCACAATATTATCCCCTTTCTATCGGTCTTAAGACGCTCAAGAATCACGTTAACCATTATATACTGAAACATATCTGATCAATGCAACTTTGCCGCTAACGTGCTTTTACCTTATCATGTTTTAAGTTCTTTTGGCAAACAGAAAGGAATCTTGTTATAAACCTTTTTCCTTGTCGTAATTCTGGTTATTAAATCAACTAACATAATACTATTCTTATTTTGCATGAATTCCTTTGCTAGGTTAAAGCAGATTAAAGCTGTATTATCTTTTCCTAGTATTACTTTTATCTATGCATAAATTTCAACTGTTCAGAATCACCACTAATTTTGAGATCTCTCTATTAATGCAACTTGTCGCCGAGATAAGTCTACCATATATTGCTTATGTAACTCTCCTACCATACTTATCTATGAGGCTTTCCTTAGCTCAGTCTTGCTGCTGTATTAATCTCACGACAGTTAACAAGCGCATTAATAACTGTAAACTTTTCCGTCAAAGCTACTCTGCAGCTAAGATGATTTTGCCTTACCTTGCCTGCTTCTATAAAACCCCCTACTCCTTGGGCAGAGAGAGCCTTAGTATAAATCTTCCCCTAATCACTTTTACATTTACATGATTTTTACTATATTCATTAAGCACACCAGCTGTTGTAACCCTTGATACAACTGTAGTGCTGTGTTAATATTGCTTGGTCTTACATGAATGGTGCCTTGACTAAGAAAAGCATCGGACATTGTATTTTCATTTATAACCTTGCTGGTAAAAGAATTACACTTTGTCTTGTATGAATGGTGACGTTCATAAAAAGACGTTAATACCTAAAATTTGTGTTGTCTTTTTTCGAATTTTTGAAATTATGTTAACAGATTAATGCAATGAGTTTGTATACAATGAAGTTGAAATTTGTGAAGTTCGATAAAAGTTAGGAGGTACAACTTTGGCTGACAAAAATAAAAAATTGGCTTTAGAAGAGCCTTCAACTGACTTTTTCCAATTTTAGCTGATGGCAGTTACAGCCGAAGAGCTGAAACAGGTTACCTTCGACGCTAGTCCATCTACCATCGCTCACCTTCGACTTACCCTTACTCCCCTCAAATCACCAAAAATTGCTAGTACAAAGCAGCTCTGCTCACCTTTCCGAACGGAAATAGATTTTGTTCATGTTAGGATTGGCGTGTGATAATCACGTGTTCAAAGGGGATTAATAGATGGTAGTACTCGGATGTACCCAACCCGCTGCGATGGTGTGGGGCATTTTCAATACGAGCTCAATAATGAGATCTCCCGCATCATAAAAGAGCATGATTGTGCAAGAATGGCTGGCTGCATCTCAGTCCAAATTGATTGTCTCAGCCAGCAAGACGACGCCACGTCAGAAGCTTTTAAAGCCAGAAGAGAGAGTAGAAAATGGGTAGATATACTTGAGACCAGAAAACGCGTTAGAAACGAGTTCGTTAGAAGGAGAAAATGGACCCATTTCTTGATTCTCTTACGTCCTTTGCTTATCGCACTGGTTGTAAACAAGGCTTGGCTGCGAGCGCCATGGACTGAAACTATTGGCAAGCAACCACCAATATCAATATTGCCTCTCTGTGGTGCATCTCTAGCCTGCAAAGTTTTCCCAGAAACAATCGAACGGTTGGAAGCTTATCTACACGTGTACTGATCCTGCCCCGCTCTATCCCCCCTCTTCAGTGTAATTCGTCGGAACTAGATGTGATTGCGAGACCAGCTCCGACATTAAGAAGGACTTCTGCCCCGCACATTGCTCATGGATGCTGTTTCTCCCTCAGCAACATTGAGGCCCGCGACCGGAATTCCTTGTATCAGTATTGCCATTGGGCTCAATAACCGCTTCTTGCTTTGATCTAGCCATTGGATTATTAGCTGTTGTTTTTCGTTGGATCTGATCTCAGCCATATCAACGATTAGAGCTAAGAAAACCCCATCACAGCTATTTGGACTAGACAGTGCAGAGCAGGTTTTCGGAGCAAAGAGAGGAAATCATGACCAAACAAAAAGTTGACAATGTATCGCCCGTAAGCTCAGACATGGAAGGCGACCTGGTCGAGAAGAAGGGAGGACCGGAGCCAAAGGTGCGCGAGGTTGATACGCTTGCTCTCGACTACTACCAACAGAAGAGTTCCCAATTGTGGTGGAATGCTACCAAGAGCATACTGCTGGCCAAGGCTCCTGTGGAAGATGCTCCCCTCGAGTATGGTGGTCACAGAATAGCAGAGGAGCCCTCCAAGCAGGGCTTCTTCGGTGTCCTCGCGAAGTTTGCGCGATTCTTTGGTCCAGGAATGATCCTCTCTGTCGCCTATATCGATCCAGACAATTTCCAATCTTCGGTCGAAGATGGTCAGGATTTTGGTTACAAGATGCTGTTCATGGTTCTGATTTCTCTCCTCATTGCTATGTACCTTCAAGTGAGTATTTTTGTTATATTTGGTATGATGGTCACCAACCTGAGTTTGCAGTATCTCTGTTTGAGGATGGCAACAGTTACCGGCCTCAATTTGGCCCAGATGAACCACAAGTATATGCCCCGCTGGCTAGAACTGATTGTTTATGTCGTCGCAGAGGCATGCTGCATCTGCACCGACATCAGCGCAGTCATCGGCACGGCCTTTGCCTGGAATCTTCTCATTCCCAAACTTCCACTCGACGCAGCCTGCGTGATCACTACATTCGACACCCTCATCATCCTGATCTTTTACTCGCCAACCGGTAAACTGCGCAACATCCGCTATTTTGAGCTCTTCATGGCCGCTCTCGTGCTCGTCATCTTCATCACCACTGCCGTCGCCCTTGGCCAGGTCCATCCAGCCCCCGGCCCGGTGTTCAAAGGATTCTTGCCCTCGCGCGAGATTTTTGTCAGTGATGGCTTGTACAGTACGTGTGGTATGATTGGAGGAATGCTCATGCCGCACGCATTGTACGTCGGTTCTTCAATCGCTCAGCCTCGCCTTCTCGAGTATGACACCAAGTATCACATTACCACTTACCAACAGGGCCAAACCCCCATCGATATATTCTACCGCCCCAGCCTTCGTGCCATTAAGTCCACCCTCCGCTATGCAACGTGGGACCTCTGCCTGTCCATCTTCGTCATCGGCCTCTTCATCAACTCCGCTCCTGAAATCATCTCCGGTGCAGCTTTTTCTCAGGATGGGGACTTCACCGACCTGTACAGTCTGTACCAGCTCTTCCAGACAGGAATCAACCAGCTTTCAGCCACCATGTTTGCCGTCGGCTTCCTCTTCTCTGGAATCGCCGCCGGAATCGTGTCAACCATGGCTGGACAGACGGTCATGGAGGGTGCCTTCCAGATCAAGATCAATCCCTTCATCAGACGGCTAATCACGCGGTGCATCGCCATTATCCCGGCACTCATCGTCACCGTCTCAGTCGGCTCAGCGGGTCTGAGCAATGCGTTGACCGCGGTCAATTACATCCTTTCCATCGGCCTGATATTTGTATTGCTCCCAGTGGTCTGGTATGTGACGCATGATAAGTATATGGGCGTGCCCAACGACGAGGGAACGGGAAATGTCAGCCTCAGGCTCGGATTGACGGGAGCAATCCTGGCGTGGTTTATTTGGGCCATTGTCATCTTAACAGACGTTACGACGATTGTTTTGCTAGGACTGGGATTAAGTGACTGAAATACGTGTAGACTTCCAATCCCGAAAAGGTTTAGGCATTACACAGATTTTTTATTATGAGTTCAACGGATGATGAAGAAATGAAATAACCCAAAAGGGGAAATAATGATTTTATTTTAACAGGGGAGTAAAAGTTCACCAAGAAAGGTAATATTCCTTTGAACAATTAAGGACGAAAATTCATCAACTTGATATTCTCCCTTTTATTTTCGAACAACGTTCTTACTCGTATAGCTTGAGGGGAAATTAATTCCCGAAAGGAAAAAAAATACCAATTGCTGTGGCAATATGTTCCTAGTTTATTAAATTTACCAATATTGACATATATATGTTCCAGGCCATACGTAAACCACGGCCGTTCATAAACCGCCTAGTCAGTTCATGAACCGCCTAGGCCATACGTAAACTGCTTATTAACCACCTGTAAATTAGCTAATAATTAAGTACTAAATTTAATCTAAATCAACTACTATTCCATGGCTTATTAAACTAGTAGTATTACCTATAGTATCTGCCCTTGCTCGCTTCCTCCTATTGCTGTTACTGGAGCTTTCAGATGGCTTAATTAAAGCTCGTTCAGTGCGAATAGCTAGCCTTGACAACCTCCCACAGTCATGCTCATCTTTATGGCAATGTATTGTACAATCCTTTCCTTCCTTAAAGTAATGGCACCTTTTAGTGCTACACTGACCTTTGCACTGGCATGAAATGCTAATTCGCTGGCTAGTAGATGCCTCTCTAGCTGCCAGAGTTAAAGTGATTTTTTTGGTAGTTTCTGGAATGCTAATATCCGACTAAAGGCTTTGTTCAATTACTCTCAAATCCTTGGTTGGCATAAGGCGATTCAAGATTCCTGATTAAGTAATAACTTGATATCTATGAGAGTGTGGTTCATCTAATATTCGTCCAAATAACCGTCGATTATCAGTGGCTGTTCTGTCTTCCCTTAGAACCTTAATTGAAACAATATCACTAATTTCAAAGTGCTGAATATCATGTTTTTTTTGAGTACTTTTCCACTATTCGAATTCTTACTTTCTGGGTCGCTTGCTGAGCCTTTTGAATAACTGAATCAGCTAACTGAGCTGTAGCTGTAGCAGCTGTAGCAGCTGTAGTAGCTGTAGCAGCTGTAGTAGCTATAGTAGTTGTAGTAGCTGTAGTAGCTATAACTGTAGTAGCTGTAGTTGTAGTGGCTGTAACTGTAGTCATAGAAGATTCAACTTCAATGCTTGCTTGAATATTGGTTTCAGCATCATACCACTGTTTAGGTGAGTTCTTGATTGGTAGAGTAATTCGGACATTGATTTCTAAGCCACTTTCAGGATTGATTCGTATAGTAACTTGAGAATGTGACTGTGACTGAATATCGATATCAACCCTTGAATTGCCTGTAGATAATAATGCTAGATCAACTAGCAATTCAAGCTTAATATTATGTTCAAATATTTCAGGTTTATTAAGATCTTCTTATAATACTTCAATTGTTAGGTTTTTATGTTCTTTGTTATCTAACCAGTCAAAATAAGTATTATGGTCTCTGAATAATAATTCAGCAGGTGTATAACTAATTATTAAGTGTTGTTGAATATTTATTGCTAGGATAATTTCTACCAATCTATCAACCTACTTAGTTGAACTATTATCCATTTTCCAAGCTTTAAGTTTAGCTTTAACTACTTCATTTACTTGTTCTACAAGACCTTGAGTTTAAGGTGTTCTAAGCTTTCCATTGATTATTCGAATACTATATTTGCATAGTATAATAAGAAAAGTACCTTTGAACTCTTTGCCATTGTTATATTGTACAATTTTAAATAGCAAAAAGGTTATGATAAATTGAGCAAAAGCTTGTGTAATTAGAAGGGATTTTTTGTTTTTGAGTGGATATAATTATGAATATTTAGTGAAATAGTCCTTGATATGTAATATCTACTTGTATTAGCCAGATGGTTTATGCCTTATATCAATTAAATCCACTTGAATATGTTTTCAGGCTCTTTCAGAAATAATAGGTTCAAGTAGAGCTTTGGTAGTTAATACTCTGTTTAAACAATAGTTTTTACACCTTTTAAACACTCATTTGACGTTATTATACTTGATTCCATAGTAATTTTGCTTAATTACTAGCTATACTTTGTCTTGTCCTGCATAAAGGAATTTAATATGTTCTTGAGTTATAATATCAAATATCTTATTATCTTGAACAACATATCTTAGTTTTGAATAAGTTAAATCAGGTAGTCGATATAACTTATAATCCCTGAGCTCATAATGAGTAAATGTCCTATGTTTTAGGTTAATATTTGCTTGATTTTCTGGTTTGAGGCTTGGGTTGTCCAAAAACACATGCATTCTTTGCCAATGTTCTGAATTGATTCGTTCTTTGTTAACATAGCTTTTGCTATATATATAATCTTGAAATGCAAAGTGCACATCATTAGGAAAAGGGTTAATTGATTCAATTGAAGCCATTTTGTATGAAAATGATTGAATAACAAGTTAGAAAGTAGGGAAAATCTACTATATTTGAAGTTACACCGCTACTGTGGGGTAAGTTTTTGAATGGCCTAACGGGTGGTTTACGTATGGCCTAGACCATTCAGAAACCGCTCAGTTTACGTATGGCCTAGGCGGTTCATGAACTGACTAGGCGGTTTATGAACGGCCGTGGTTTACGTATGGCCTGGAACATATATGTTCCAGCCGATACACCAATACCGCCGGTTGACCAATCGTCTAGCCCATTGGCCAATCGCCTAGGCGATACACCAATTTGACGATTGGTGTATCGTCTAGCCCATACGCCAATTGCCTACCAATTCAACCACTGATTTATTCAAAATTTGGGCCATTTAAAGTGCTATTCAATTGTTAACTAATGGCTAATCCAAATCAACTGCAACTCCAAGGCCAGTTAAACCAACAACATTGCCTATAGTATCTGCCCTTGCGCGCTTCCTCCTGGAGCTAGAACTGGAGCTTTCAGGTGGCTCAATTAAAGCTCGTTCAGTATGAATAACTAGCTTTGACAGCCTCCTACAGTCATGTTCATCTTTGTGACAGTGTACAGTACAATCCTTTCTTTCCTTAAAACAATGACACCTTTTGGTGTTACATTGACCTTTGCATTGGCATGATATACCAATTCGCTGGCTTGTAAATGCCTCTTTAACTACTAAAGTCAATGTGACTTGTTTAATGGTTTCTGGAATATTAATATCTGACCAAAGGCTTTGGTTAACTATACCCAAATCTTTTGTTGGCATAAGGCGATTGATAATTCCTAATTAGGTAATAATCTTATATCTATGAAGATGTGGTTTATCTAATATTTGGCTATATAATCGTTGATTATCAGTAGTTGTCCTATCTTCTTTTAGAATTTTAACTGAAATAATATCTTTAATTTCAAAGTGTTGAATATCATGNTTTTTTTAAATACNTTTTTTACTATTTGAACTCTTGCTTTTTTATGTTAATTGTTGAGTTTTCTAAATCATTGGATTTGTTGATTGAATTGTTATAATTATAATAATTGTAATAACTTTAATAACTTTAATAATTATAATAATTATAATAATAAAAGATTTAACTTTAATGCTTGTTTGAATATTGATTTCAACATTAAACTAATATTCAGGAGAATTTCTAATTAGTAGAGTAATTTGTACATTGATCTCTAAACTGCTTTTAAGGCTAATTTGCATAATAATTTAAGATTGTGATTATAACTGAATATTAATATTAACCTTTAAATGGTTTAAGGATAATAATTGTAGATTAATTAGCAAATCAAGTTTTAAATTACTTTTGAATATTAAAACTTTATAAGAATCTTCTTAAAGTACTCTAATTGTAAGATCTTTGTGTTTTTAACTATTTAACTATTTAAAAGAAATATTATAATCTCTGAATAATAATTCAGCAAGTGTATAATTGATTATTAAGTGTTTTTGAGTATTTATTACTAGAATAACTTTTACTAATCTATTAACCTATTCAGTTAAACTATTATTCATTTTCTATACTTTAATTTTAACTTTAACTACTTTATTTAGTTGTTTAACAAAGCTTTGAGTTTAAGGTATTTTAAGCTTTTTATTGATTATTCAAATATTATATTTGTATAATATAATAAGGAAGGTATTCTTGAATTCTTTACTATTGTTATATTGTACAATTTTAAGAAGTAAGAAGACTATGATAAATTGACTAAATACTTGTACAATTAGAATTAATTCTTTGCTTTTGAGTAAGTATAATTATGAATATTTGGTAAAATAGTCTTTAATATGTAATATCCACTTGAATTAGCTAAATGGTTTATACTTTATATTGATTAAATCCACTTGAATTAGCTAAATGGTTTATACTTTATATTGATTAAATCTACTTGAATATGCTTTTAAGCTTTTTCTAAAACAATAAATTCAAGTAGAACTTTAGTAGTAGATAGCTTATTCAAGGAATAGTTCTTGTATCTTTTAAGCATCTATTCAATGTTATTATACTTAATTCCATAATAATTTTGCTTAATTACTAACTATACTTTATCTTGTCTTGTATAAAGGAGTTTAATATGTTCTTGAACAATAATATCAAATACCTCATTATCTTGAACAGTATATCTTGTTTTTAAATGGTGTAAGTTAAGCAATCAATACAATTAATTGTTTTTAAGCTTAAATTGAGTAACTACTTTGTGTTTTAGGTTGCTATCTGCTTGATTGTCTGGTTTGAGGCTTGGATTGTCCAAAAACATATGTATTCTTTGCTAATGCTGTGGATTAATCTGTTCTTTATTAACATAGCTTTCGTTATATATGTAATCTTGGAATGCAAAGCGTACATCATTTGGAAAAGGATTGATTGACTCAATTGTAGCCATGTTGAATAATAATAATAATAATACCATCTACAAGTGTAAAAGATAAAAAGTAGGAGAGAAGTGTGTATTTGAAGCTACACCGCTACGTGGGGTAAGATTGAGGCAATTGGCGTATGGGCTAGACGACACACCAATCGTCAAATTGGTGTATCGCCTAGGCGATTGGCCAATGGGCTAGACGATTGGCCAACCGGCGGTATTGGTGTATCGGCTGGAACATATATATATATGTTCAAATGCGTATCTTATTCTAAATAAACAAATTGTGATTAGCAATAGCCTGTGGCGTAGCACCTTCTAACGAATAGGCCGACGACAACATAAGCCTTGCTATATGTGCTTCAACTCATTCTCAAAATTTCCCCTTCTCAGCCTCACCAGTCTTGTTTCCTGAGACGGCCTTTCGTAATTCGACAGGTTGCCGCAGGGTCATTGCACATACTTGGATATACCATATGTTACATTCTCCTCGCTGACGAAAGTGATTTTAACTTCGCCGCTCGTCCAGCAACTCTACTGATGATATTATGGAACACCTGTTCCATATGAATGAGGGAGGTATTGTTGAAGTGCCACTATATGCCGATATCAACTATCTTTGTGGCAATGAGGACCAGTGTCAATGGGATAAAGCTCAGCTTAAAAGCCATGGAGACTTCCAAGGACACGCGCCAGATGAGATCGCTCGATTCTTCCAATCTCGGCTTTATTTTGGATTTTTGCATCGCTTCTTTGAGGGCGTGCCAGACTTCACTTTGCTTGATTTTGTTATTCCCGACGGAAGAGGCAATCATGTCGTAACTACTTCTAGACTCCAGTACTGGTTGATTGAATGGTTCACTCAGACAACCAGTAATTACACCGTTCAACAGGTCCAAAGAGACCTCTACGAAATCTTCTACCCTTCCCGAAGTCGACAACCTCGAAGGTTCTCAACTAGTCGCTCTAGTTACTGACCCGGATCAAGAATGGAAAATCCAAGACTTGATTGGCCGGAAAATTGTAGACGGCGAGGAGTATTTCTGGGTAGCCTAGGAGCTGACAGGGATGCATAAATCCGTACTGAAACGAGCTAAGAAGTTAATAGTCAAGTTTATGGCGAAAGTTGAAGAGAGTAGGAGTGGAGACAAACAAGAGAAAAGCATGCAAACGCGAAGGTAGTAAAAGATAAAGGGATTTGATGAATTGGGCAAGGCAAAACCAAAGAAACGGCGAAGTCGGCCTTGGAAGTAGACAAGAGGTCTCGACGGATACATCGCATCCTAGTCTTCATACGGTAAGAAATCAATAGATCTGACATCATGAGGCTAAATCTCGTTGAGGTCGACTTTGGAAATCAATTAACCAGTTGGACGCTGGCGTTAACAGCTAGCCATCAATGCATACAGTAATCTGCACATTTTCAGGCTGAACTTTCAAAACCAGAACGGATGACGTACATTCTATCCATGCCTGAGGAAGATAAGTTTACAGACCTTGACTGGCCTGTAGGACTACTTGAGATCAATGCTACGAATGTCGGAGCGCAGATAGAGGAGACTCCATGGACGGTAAAAGAAAATATGATGGTAGTCGAATTGAAGGAGAAGGGTTATTTGTGGGCGAAGATTCAAGAGGTTATGGTGCATTAGAGTAAAGATGAGATTCATGAACGTTATTCAACAAAACTGAAAAGGAAGCGATGTGAAACTTTACAGTGTCAAGCTTAACAGTGCGAGTTGCACGGCAACGACTAGGCATGATGTCCTACATGCTTGAGGTATGGTGGCAATCCAAGTAAACTATTCCACGAAGTCCAATGTAGGGCCTGAATTCGGAAATCTCGATAGTAATACATTTTAGTCCGACACTAGTAACACATTGCTCTGTATCCTTTGCAAACCTTTGTACACTCTTCCATCCAGTGACTTTTCTCTCAATCCGTATCGTCTGACATCTGCTACGTGATTCTACATTCCCTTTGGCTTCAAGTTTCTTATAGTAACACGTCCCTCCTCTTTCAACTCGATCAACGTTATACCCCTTTCCACTGGGCGACTACTGGTTCAGTTATTACTTATAACGCTATCTTGAACTCAAAACTGTTTATATAAACAAATGTCGTTGTAGAATATCAGGTAGTTAATAAATGTATAAAATGCAATATCTAATAGATATTAGTAGAACCAAGTTAGTAATAAAGATGATCTTGAATAGTTGAACGGATCTGGCTTAAGTATAGTACTACGTCTAAGGAGAGCATCTCCATATTTGTGCAGTAAATGTCTAACTTGGGAAGAGTACTGAGGCACGATACTAGAGAACTTTAAAGGTCAAGGAATCTAAAATATAAAGTAAAGATTAGATATACTATTTAAAATATTATTAAATAATTAATTTTGCATGTTAATTATTTAGTTTCTTTACCTTTCATTACTTCATTAATAGTATTAACCTTCGTCTTGTTAAAGCTTTTAGCTTTTACCTTATTCTCAAACAACAAATCCAATTCCAAGAACGTTCGATCTTTGATTTCAGGGAGTCTGAAATAGCAATACACCCATAAGATAATACTAGCAGTACCCCAGAAGAACCCCGCTTTCCCTCTCCAATTCCAGGCTGTAGAATTGACCTGGTAGGATGTCAGAATACCGCTAACGATTGTTGCAATCTGATATGCGTTGCGAGCAAGCACGGCCGTCTTGTTGCGGAGACGGCTTGAGCCAATCTCTGCTACGATGATGTAGCAAATTGGACCAATAGTCAGAGAGTATGCTAGGACGTAGATTAATAGCATACAACCCGTAGCCCAGGCCATTCCATTCTTTGGAAGTGGCACACCCAGGCCACCAATTATCATCTGTGACACAACGCTTGCTGCAAGGCCCCAAAGCATCAGAGTGCGACGCCCTACCCGTGGCAACAGGAACCATGCTACTATGCCTCCACAGAAAGCGATGCCCTGCTGTCCCAAGCTGAGACTGAAGGCATCATCTGCGCTGAGTCCGGCTTGTTGGAAGAAATACGTGGCAAATCCGACGATGGCAAAGCCACACAATGGTTGAGTGAGCCATATCATGCAAGCAATCTCAGTCCGTCGGAGGTTAGTGCCTCGGAAACAGTCCAAGTAAGATGTGCCTGATTGCAATTCAAGTTCATGCTCATTGGTGAGAGTAATATCTGCCACGGTATTATCGATCTCCTCAGCCGTAACTCCGCTGCTAAGTCGTTTGAGAGACCTTCGCGCGTCATCTGGACGATTTTGTCGGATATACCACCACGGAGATTCAGGGGCGAAAATGGTGCCGAACAGAACAATTGGAGGCCATATCCACTGAGTGGCAAAGGGGATCCGGTAGGCCCATTGGGAATGATCGTTGACGAACGATCGAAGAACACCAGCCGCGATGAGCTTCCCAATGGTCCAGCATAGGTTGACCCAGCTGATCAGATAAGGTCTAAGCACCAGTGGACAGATCTCAGCCGCGTAGACGGTAGTCAAGGTCATGAACACACCGAGTGGGAATCCCACTAGAAGCTGAGCGACCATCAATAATTCGATGGA
Organism: Scytalidium lignicola; assembly: GCA_002812745.2. Taxonomy (NCBI): domain Eukaryota; kingdom Fungi; phylum Ascomycota; class Leotiomycetes; genus Scytalidium; species Scytalidium lignicola. Next base: position 24,026 of record NCSJ02000041.1, on the reverse strand, counting down.
TGTTGCAAAGAATTGCATAAATATTAGAGCGGCAGTGATGACACAGGTTCCCATAGTCGTTTTCTTGAAGCCGTATTTATCCGCGACCCAACCAGCAATGAACAGCCCGAAGAATTGGCCCACCTTGACTGCTTGGGTTACTGAGCTCTGCCATTTTGCAGAGATGTTGAATGATCCATCTGCAAGTTCTTCTCCGTAGCCCTCTTTGAAAGCGGGTAGACCGAAGAGAGAAGATAGGAGGAGAGCATCGTAGCCTTCCATAATGACAGCGATAGACAGAAAGCCCGACCAGAGCATGGCTTTGTAGTGCTTCTGGAGTCCTTCCTGAATGGTCATGTCGGTCTCTTTTAATTGGCCATTTGCCGCCTGTATCATGTCGACGCTGTTGATGTTATTGGGAATATCAGACGTCTCCGAGGTTCTGGACTCCACTTTCGTGTCCATTTTCAAGGAAGAAGGATTGCCCTCTTGTGGTATAGAGGACTAGCGATTGGAGGGGCTCTAGATTGAAGATTAGTCGTATAACAAGTAGGTTTTGAAAGAAGAGGAATGGAGAGTGGTGAAGTGAGAGCACTAGAAGCCCAGGGGTCTCCTCAAGTATATATACCTGTCGTCGTTCACGACACACTCCATGATTCTAGAATGAGGCATTGAGTGGATGATAAGCAGATTATCACAAGTACCACAGCCAAGCAAGCTATCGGCAAACCTTTCTATAGTCGGAAGTGTCGAAGTGTGGCAATAGCGTGTGCGCTTGGGCATTGGTAAAGGTTAGTGCATTCCACGCTTCGGCATTGGAGAAGCATAGTTCCCCGCGGGCCAAGTCAACGAGCGCGTCGCAAGCCATTCCCCATTTCCAGCCATTTTCCACCAATGGATTTGGGTAGTCCAGGTCCGTCCTTAAAAGCCAAAGAGCTTCGGCATTGGGGAAGCCAAGTTTCATGCAGGTGAAGTTTATCATCTAAGATGTCAGTGGCAGCAACGATAGCTTGACAACGAACGATTACCACTTCGACAATGCTACTGCCAACAGTTTGCGAGACTAGCAGAGGCAAAAAGGGCTTCTAGTTTGATCAGAATGAGACTAACTATTCAATCCACACTATACAAAATCCCGAATTTCTCCAAAAGTCCTTGCTATCCTACCGTACACACCTTTCCCAAGGACTAGCCAACTCAGCTTATGAACCACTGACGCCTCCTCCCCTACTCTACGCTAAAGGGGCTAGAATCTTCTTAGAACATCACACAAGAAACACAGATCATGAATAGACCATGGTGGAAAGATGCTGTCGTCTACCAGGTCTGGCCGGCCAGCTTCAAGGACTCTACTGAAAGCGGCCAAGGAGATATCAGAGGCATCATTGAATCTCTAGATTATATCCAGAGCGTCGGGGCTGATACGCTGTGGCTATCACCGATATACGATAGCCCTCAAGTTGACTTCGGCTACGACATTCGCGACTACGAAAACATCTACCCTCCCTTCGGAACAGTGAAGAATGTGGACGATCTGATCAACAACTGCCATGAACGAGGTATGAAGTTCTTGATGGATCTGGTCGTCAACCACACATCTGATCAGCACAAGTGGTTCCAAGAGTCCCGGAGTTCGAAGACAAACCCGAAACGAGACTGGTACATATGGAGACCCGCCAGGTATGATAGGGAAGGACGGCGCTGTCCACCAAATAATTGGCGTTCGAACTTTAGTGGTAGTACATGGACTTGGGATGAGACAACGCAAGAATATTACCTGCATTTATTCGCTTCTTCACAACCAGATCTCAACTGGGATTGCAGAGCACTTAGAGAGGCTGTCTACAACAGTGCAATGAGATTTTGGCTCAATAAAGGAATTGATGGGTTCAGGATTGATACGATGACTATCTTCAGCAAGAATACCGAGTTCCCAGATGCCCCTGTGTCAGACCCGACATCTCAATATCAAACCGGGCGAGTGCATTATGCTCATCAACCTAAAGTCTTCGAGATTCTTCGGGAGATGAATGCTCTACTCTCTGAATACGGAGACAAGATGACTGTCGGCGAGTTTGGTGTACTCTCAGACACTGATCTGGCTCTGGAATATGTCAGCGCAAGTAAACACTGTGTCGGGATGGGGTTCCAATTTGAGACTGTTTGTCTTGGTTACTCGCTCAACCACTGGGATGTCCGTCCTTTCACGCTGGGCGAGTTCAAAGAAACATTCGGAAAATGGCAGCAGTTCATTGACAACAATGATGGCTGGACAAGCGTGTTCCTCGAGAATCACGACATAGCTAGATCTGTTTCGCGTTTCGGTTGCGACTCGCCTGAGTTTCGATCTGTTTCTGCAAAGATGCTTGCCATGCTCCAGACCACATCTACCGGCACGTTATTCCTGTATCAAGGACAAGAGATTGGTATGACAAATCTCCCAGCAAGCTGGTCTATCGAGGAGTACAAGGACATCAGCTCCCAGAACTACTGGAAGTCCGTTAAAAAATCGACGAATGAAAAGTCCATTCTCAATCTAGCCATTGATAATATCCGCATGGTCGCACGAGATCACGCCCGAACTCCAATGCAGTGGCATGACGGTCTGCATGGAGGATTCACTACTTCCAAAAAAGGCCCATGGATGCGTATCAACGACAACTACCGTGATATCAATGTAAAGCAGCAATCTGAAGATCCTTACAGCGTGCTTTCCTTCTGGAAGCAGATGCTTGCTCTCAGGAAGCAATACTCAGATATCTTTGTGTACGGTACCTGGGAGTATACTGACCAGGCGAACGAGTCGACAATGACCTATGTCAAATCATTTCGCGATCAGAAGGCGTTAGTGATGCTCAATTTCACGAAGTACCCCGAACCTTTCATTATACCAGAAGAGTTCAGCTCTGCTGCCCTGAAAATAGTCAATGTGCAGGAATGGAAACAAGGTACTCTTGGGCCTTTCGAGGGTAGAGTGTACATAAAATAGCTTTTAATCAAATAAATAATCTTCCCAGAGTTCCCTGTAATCTAACAACAAATATGTTTAGAAAATAAGAACATATAATACTATATCGGTGTAGAGTGTTACAGCAGCATTGTCATTATACTGTTGGCTTAGATTCAGCCACCGACAAATCAACAAATCTTGATATCCTCGATCTAGGGACCTTTCCCCAGATAACTTACAGCCTGGGCATTCCGCCTTTGACCCGTCACGGTGTGGTAGCAGGGCTCTCTGACCTGCTTTCGTCTCCGATCGGCCGAGCGCCCGTCAGTAGATGAAGACGAGCAGTAGCGTGATGGGTTACTGGAAACCCATTTCTATGCATTTGTAGTAGTTCTCGAAAGCGAGCTAACTGTAAATTCCAATATCTTGAGTCATCATCATTGGTGGACGATAAAAACATGCTTAAAATGAAACTGCCTACGATGGAAAGGCTGGTATGAGGGGCTATGATTGTATGAGAGAAGTTTTGCATATGTCGTTTGGAATCAGAGGCTTACTTGGCCACCACAACAGAGCTGTACGACTGACAGTAAGTCCTTCGAGTAATCCGACTACTTTAGAGACCGCGCATGAGGCCTTTCGTCGGATATAGTATACCAAAGCGTTTAGACGTGAGAGCTTAGGGAGCAGAGCCCTATAGAGGGTTATAATGACGGTGTAAGCGGCCAACTCAATACTCCCTGTTTGTTGTCAGTACATCACAAAGAAGTCAAGGAAAATTCTGTAAACCTGTGCAATCTGGAAATGACCTGCTATTGAGCAAGGAATTTAAGTAATGCTCTTGCCAGTTATCCAGGTCTGACTCAAAGGAGGCACAGATTGAGAAAAGATCATCCTCTGACTTTGCCATACATCTCTCAATCCCTCGGATAGTATAGAATGTGGATAAGATGTCGGAAAGTATTTGAGTTAGAAGGGCCATGGCGACGAAGACTTCAGTACCTGTACGAAGCTTTTCTGGAGGCGCTTGGCATTCATCAAATGCGAAATCCGATGCTCTAAGCATCCTGACGTTTGCTTGGTCGTCATTTAAGAAGGAAGGCCGTCCTAACGCCAGAGCAGACCTGAGGACAAGAGTGAGCAAACTAGAAACCATACCATTCTTGAGGCCAGGTTGCACACCATTTATCCTGAATATAAATAGCCCACCAGATTCGCCTCCGCCTTCTCTTTTCTGCCTCTGAAATTTCCCAGTCCTGTGGATCGACGTTGAGGCCGAGGTCATTGCTCATAGCAGTAATCTGCGTTTATTGTTAGTCTTGGACACATAGTTCTCAAACTTTATAACGCACATTCGCGATCTCAATATGGTTGCTATGCATTCCGAGTAGCCTATTCAACCTGAGCAAAGTCCAGTCTATAAAAGTGGCTCGACTAACCCACTAAAATAGGCATGCCTTTGTACAAAAAGAAGGGCTGCCTCAACGGTTTCCAATGTGGCAAATCGTGCTTCGAGGAGAAGAGCACGAGAGTTGAAATCCTCGTAAAGCCGAGGATCAATGCTTTGGGCTGAAGAACAGAAACTATGTGCTAGAAAATAGATCGATGTTCTCAGAGTTGATGAAACACAGGATACGACAGCTTCATGGGGTCCAAGCAGGGGATATGCCGGATGAATATGTCGGGCATAAGCTTGGAAGAGGTCTTCCTGAGAGGGCCTTACAGCTTCTTCAGCTAAACTCTCTAGATAGTGACTTGAAAATGTCTCTACATTGCCAGCTGGAAACACCTGTTCGGAGTAAGGAATAATGATCTCAGAGACGTGATTCTGCGACGAACCTCGAAATGTACCGGATTTAGGGGGTCTTTGCCTCTCCTGTAGCAGGACCATCCGTTTTGATCGTCACAGGCCCCCGCTATCGGCCAGTTGTGGTGGCGCAGGATGAACGGGTCGAGATCACTGCTCAATCCAACATACTGTTCTGGTCTCGCAAGCACGAAAGTCCGAGTTGTGGATGTCTGCAAGCTGTCATGTGGTTCCTGCGTTAGGGTTTGTGTGTTCTCAACAGAGTGTCCGAGCTCGGCGATAGGGAGGCCTTCGGGCAGAACAGCTCCCTCAACCACGCAAGGAATTCCTCTCATACGACACAAAGAACACCTAGACATACCGACTCGGGCACAAAATACACGGCGGGTTCGACATTTATCGCAGGGTTTTTGCTTGCGCGACCGATAAGGTCTCTCACAAGCATCCTGTCGAGGCATATCGCTTGATCGGGGTGTTGCGCCGTCCCAATCGAGATCATGAGTTGTTAAGGGGAGCTTCCACTCGCTAAACACTTATAAAGGGATGAAAATAAAACTAATCAATGACGTCATAACATGTACCTAATAGGGAACCACGTGGATAGTAAATTATATAAAGGACTAGGGTTAGGAAATTAATTTTTCCCAACCTTGTAAAAAACTATCATAAGCGCTGACCCCAAAAAAAATGCAAAAGGCTAAGGTCAAAAATAGACTACAGTAAACTAGTCAGACGGCTAATAGTAGACCAGATAAGAGTAGATTCAATGAGGGGGGGGGTATGACAGCACAATGTTGTCAAACTTACCAAGAAGTGTTCATTAGTTGTTACCATCATAAGTTTGAAGACTAATCCTTACACAATTAAAATGTACCTACAACTGTAATCGCTCTAGGATTTAAATCAATTTATATCTCTAAAGAACTTAAACAAAACAACGAGAGATTTATAATTTAGTCCTCTCCATCAGTTTAAATACAACTGATCCATCTTTTCTCTATAACAACTATTTTAAAATGAAAATCACCCGACTTAAACTTCCTTTAATTCTTTCATACGTCCTTCTACCTATCTTTACGTTACTTACAGAAAGTCTCGATGCAACATCTCCAGCGTGGAAATACGATCTTAAACACAATCTGTCGGTACACTACCGATATAACACGTAGTACGTCACTTTATGGGTGATATACTAGTTGTGTTGATGGTTGATTGATTGTAAAGGTGGTGGGGTGGAGCTGTAGCTTAAGGCTACAGCTCCCCACTACCTAATTAGGACTAGCTAGCATGTGACTGATCGCGTCCACACGTGACTAGTCCACCAACAGTATCATAATAAATTTTATTATTTTGAGTAACCTAGAAAAAAAAAAGTACTGTGCACAAGCGATTTTCGTCAAAAAANCAAGTATANTATATTCGTTGTAGAAAACAATGTCAGCCTAAACTGCTCAACCAACAACTAATCTCCTGTTATACACTCTATATTGCATTGCTCTTAGATAAAATAATAATAATAATGCAAAGCCTATATTCCTCATTGCCTCTCAAGGACCAAGAAATCCGCGTTTTAACTATCATTCCAGACGATTGGGCTACTGCTATTCACTGCAAACTCAACATTGTGTCACTTGATGACGCTCTGGAATTTACTGCTCTTTCTTACGTCTGGGGCATGTCAATGCAAGATGGCACCTTGTGTATCAATGGCCGAGAGCAACGAATTGGACGCAGCTTAGAGACCGCTCTTCGCTACTACCGCCGAGCCGGCTGGCACATGCCGCTGTGGGTTGATGCTGTCTGCATTAACCAGGACGACGTCTCAGAGCGCTCTTCCCAGGTTGCTATCATGGCGTGTATCTACTCGTCAGCCGCCATAGTCTTTGTGGTTCTTGGGGCGGGCATCGACTTGGCTGAAGATGACTACTTTCAGAAAGTCATGACCTTGCAACGTTTTCGTTTTAGTACTTACGGCCAGGGGCTATCTGGAGCGATCTTGCCCCCAGGCTGGGAGCGAGGTAATTCGCAGGCGGTGCTAAAAGATGAGAAGACCTCAGTTCTTTTTGCTTTTCTGGAAGGGGCTGTCGACCTGAAAAGCTTCGATCACCTGGGTGACGTCGGTCGATGGGGAGCAGTGTCTAGAGACTTGGAGGAGTCAGATTATCCTTGGCAAATTCTGATCCAAATCTTGGAAGACTTCACCCGAGAAGCATGGTGGACTCGTGCGTGGACTCTCCAGGAGAGCGTGGTCGGTATTGAGCCCATTTTTGTATATCGAACGGCTGCAGCGCCGTGGGCTCTGGTTAGAGAGGTAGCTGGCAGCATGGACACCCACATTTCGGATTGTTGCACACCGTATCTGGTCAACGAGGCCCCACCCAGGTATGCCGCTTCCGTGAGGAAGCTTATCACCTACGTCAAAAGCGTTGAAGAGACGCGCGATGTTTATGATGGAATATACCATGGAAGCGAGGTTGATCAGCATGCTCTCAACCGACTCCTTGGAATTAGGAAGGATTTTGCGGCTCTGGCCGTGGCTGACGGTGCTGGGAGCTTGGAGTTGAAGCTGCTCTACGCGTATCTCTGGATGCACCACAGGCGAGACGCGAGCGACTCGCGCGACAAAGTCTATGCTCTACTATCCCTTACAAAGCTGAGAAATGCACCCTCTTTCATCTATCCTGACTATGGAAAGGGAGAAGAGGACGTCTATATCAGCACGGCAAGGGCGATTATCCAGGACTCTGCCTCACTAGACCTTTTGTCTGCAGCGGGGAAATTCCGGAGTAACAAGTTTCCTTCCTGGGTACCAGACTGGTCCATTGTGGATGATTCCGACGAGATTACCACTCAGATGAGAGCTTTGTTGACGTACAATGCTAGCTTAGAGACAGAAGTCGAGGTCAGCTTTCACGAAAGCAGCCATTCACTGCTGAGCGCAGAAGGGTTAATCTTGGACCATATCGGAGTCCTTGGACAAAGAGCCACCCCAGAAGTGCAGGACGGCAGAGATATGTGGCATACAATCTTTGCATGGATGCAAATTGCTCATGCCCATTCATCAAGCACGAAATGGGTTGACTTCTGCAGAACGATCTGCACTGACTTGCTCATGTGGCCCAGAGACCGGGTCTTCCGCCGGATGGGCCCTATCTCTGGGAAATACACCCAGGATGTTCCTCAGGAGGAGCTTACACAGTTGTCGGTAGAGCAGATGAAGACTTGTTTTTTGGCGTGGCACTTACTTCTAGAGCGACAGGCGATGAGAGGCGTAGCCCGGATGGCTGCAGGCCTGCAGATGGAAGACCAAGTAAAAATCACAACTGCCTTTAGAAGATTCGCGGTGTTGTCATTGGGGTATATCGGGCTTGTCCCTTCCAGTTCAGAAGAGGGAGATTGTGTTGTGTTCTTCAGAGGATGTCGTTTTCCTTTTGTGGTGCGGCCAATCGCCCGACCGGAAAACAAGGCCGTTTGGTACAAGGTAGTCGGTGACTGCTATATTCATGGCTTCATGGATGGCCAGATTAAAGACCACGTCTTAGGGAAAACAGGGGACAGGGGTTCTGATTGGAAGATTATCACCCTGTGCTGATTCTATCCACAATCGTTGAAATACTAAAGGCCCCTTCCTAACAGACTTTCCAAAGAAACTATACATGGTAGTTAGCATATGCATCTTACAAGTATGGCATGAATAAGCAGAATTAGAACGTTAAAAAATAAACTTACTCATGCCCTGTATTCTTCACGACTAAACGTACATTGTATTTCTGAGCGAATTTCAGTCCTGCTATGACATCTACGACGTTCGATACATTTATCGAGTAGCTGACATAGTTGCTGAGCGTACAAGGCTTTGACACTGGCGAATATGGATCGCACGTGTAATTCTGAAAGATAAGGGTATGTTGGATCGTGGCAGACGTGAGCGATTGGGATTGTCGTGATAAGGCGGCCCTCAACTGTCGCGTTCAATGCATCCCAATCACTTTTAGCCGGCCACCCAACATCACCGGGGATATACTTGCAATTCGAGGAAGTTGAAGCAGATACACCAAATGAGTCCGTGGACAGACTGCTGAATGCAAGAAGGCTCACTAGCAAATGCCTAGCAGATATGTAATGGCTTCGAAGGAGGCAAAAACCAGTTCTATCAAGATGTTCTCGTCTGTCACTGGTGAGGTTGTGGCCAACACTTTAGACGCTGCTTATTGGTAGAAGAATATAATATCTCCTGTTTGATTTGCTCAAGCAACGAGTGTGATTATGAATGATCCTGAGGCTCCCAACTTCTTGATTGAGGTAGGCCCAGCTAACGCACTGGCTGGACCAATATCTCAAATCAAGAAGAGTCTCACAGGCGCGGCTGTTGATGTCAAGTATGCTTCCGCATTGAAGAGAGGATCCTAAGTAATTATTCCTCTTTTTGAAGTCGCTGGACGCTTTTTTTTGTCCGGGGGCTTGCCTGATCTCAAAGCAGTCAATTCACAAAATTCCACTCGGCGAGCCGCTATAATTGTCGATCTTCCAAACTACTCTTGGAATCACTTGACAAGACACTGGCACGAGACGACTGCAAGCAAGGACTGGAGGTTCAAGAAATTTATCCTTCATGATCTACTTGGCTCGAAAATGATTGTAACACCATGGAACACTCTAACATTCAAGAGGACTCTCAAACTTGCAGACTTGATTTGGCTTAAGGATCACAAATTAGGAGAGTAAATCGTCTTTCTCGGTGCTGGGTATGTTGCCATGGCCATTAAGGCTATATATCAAACAGCATTCATGACGATGTGGAAGGAAGAAGTACCAGATCGATTCCGATATAGACTGAGGGATGTAAAATTCTCCTGTGCTACCGTGATTGAGGAAGATTCTATCCACAATCTATGGAAGAACCCAGGCCTGGNTGGAGGTTGCGGACCAATCAATACCCTGGTATTTTAGCGCGTTGCAGAAACCGGGAGCTGGGTGGAGGTTTTTTTGGTACCCAGGGTGGAGGTTTTCATTGCGAGCCAACCAGTAGGTGTTTTCATTTGTAAAACAAGTATATGAGGTAAGTAAGTACGGCGATTTCATATTTCATATTTATTTCCCATTATAACCCATGGTTGTATTGTTATCGACGAGATGGGGTTAACCTAGGTTTTTGGTGAGGTGAAATTAGTCAGCCAACCTAGTTACCCCAGATTCCAGAGCCAAGGTCTAATGCAAGAACATTAGTATAGTATAAGTAAGTTGAACCCTATAAAAANGTAGCTAATTAATGTAAGTAAGTGCAATTCAATCAAAGATGTCAAGTATAATAACCTGTAAAATATCGAGAAAAAGCATTACTATGTACAAAAANGATAATTACAACAATATTCAATACTATGTTGGTATACCAGGGTTTACGTCATGTTAGGACATGTTAGAAAAAGAAAAGAAAGTAAGACGTAATTCAATAAAAGGAATATGTTGAAGTATATCATTGTCTATTAAAATATTATCTAACATAGTCAAAGAGTACGAAAGATGAAAGAATACGTTTATTTGCCTGAATATCCAGCCATCATTTGCATAATATGCAAATATAGCATAGTAGTTGATTACGTGGATATGCATTTTGCAATCAAGCATGGATTAGACAAGAAAGAACAAGAGTAGTTAGTCCAGGAGATCATACAAATTGATGGATTAGTTTTAAACAAGAAAGTATTAGGACAATGTAAGTTCTTGTTCCTCTTGCCCACAACACCCTCAATTCCAGTATTAAGCTTGCTCAGAACAGACAGGATCCAATGTACAGTTGACAAGGAGGGAAAAGAGTATGAGTATATATGTTGTTCATTGAAAAGAATGCAAAAGCATTATTATGAACAACATAAGTAGAAAAGTAACCAAAAGGGTAATTGACTGAAGAAGAGAAAGCAGATAAGAGTGTCTAATGTACTACCACTACCATAGAGAACCAGTGTCCATTGTCAAAGGTTTTTTAAGCAAAGGCTTAAGTTAGGATATTTTGAAGTTGGGCAAGTAGATGAAGTCAATTGAGTATTTTGAGTCATATCCTGAGCAGACTAGTTTGAGGCCAAAAAGAATATTATATTAAAAGCAATCAAGAAGATGGAAGAAGAAGAGAGTTGTAAGATCGTCAAACCAGACAAGGCTAAGGAACTTAGCTTATAAGTACAATAAGTAGGATGTATGCCTTATTTAGAAGGGTTAGATAAGAAAGAGATGTAGAAGTTGGTAGACTTAGCTAGTAATAAGGAGCCTGAATTGCAGATATTGTGTAAAACGTTTGATTAGTTAATCTAAGATGCTTAGTATCATGCTATTTGAGAGGTTATCAGATTGAAGGCATTATTTAAAGTTAATAAAAAAGAAGTAAATCAAGAAACCCAGATACCATTTGATAGTTGAATGGATATTACTATTATTTAACGATATACAAAAGTGTGTAAGTAAGTATTATGTTTTATATTCTAGGCAAAAAGGATAACAGTTGATGAACAACCCTTGTACAAGTTAACTGAAAAGTAGAAAATAGCAATTGAATATACTTGGATCAGTATTAAAGGATTATCACAATGGAAGATCAAGTATCAGTTATAAAGTAAGAGTAATGAGGACAAAGACAAGAATAAAGATGATGAGGTGGAATCAGAAGAGGAAGTTATATTGATGAGGAAGATTCAGCATGAGATATTACGATTGTGGATTATGTTGTTGAACTACCTATTACAAGACAATGAATACAAGAGCATATTGATCAGTGCATTAGCCGTTATAAGCATTTATGAGGATAGTAAGTAGACTGATGCAGAAGATTTCACCTTGAAATATTCAGTTATAATCAAGATGTCTTGGTTGATGGTGATTTAAGAAGTGTACAAACGACGGCAAGAAGCTATATAGCAATGTCAAGATTGTGGATATAGTTTGAAAGAAGCTAAGCAGGCAATCTGTAGTTATTACTATTTAGTGTATGAATTAGTACATATGTTTATGATAATGGCTTATAATAAGCAAGACCTTATACCTATGCAATAGTTATACTAAATCTAATCATATAGATTCAAGATTTAATATACTATGACAGTATAAGCTAAGATCTAGTAGATCAGGGATAAGATTTTATACTTAGGCATATGGTTTAATATGAGTTAGTTTCGAAATATAATGTATGGATTAGTAGTTAAGGCTTAGGAAGTGTTGTTTTCTAATTTGATGATGATAAGGATGAACAGTGAAGGAGAAGTAAATAAGCAACAAGTGCTAATGATTAATTAGGACAAGTTAGTTAACCAATTATCTAAAACCTAGGTTAGATGGTCATTTTTAGATGATGAGTATAATTAATTTGTTGTTGATAGAAAGTAATGATTATTAGAGTGGATATTCAAAGAACAAGTATTATAAGACTAGTTCATCGACGGACAAGGCTAATTTCAAAAAAAGGCTATAATTGATTATAAACGGCATGTTAAATGATTTTTAGAATTATTATTAACATTGATAATGTTATTGTCTTAACCATTGTAAACACTAGAATTATTAAGTTTATGATGGAAAAACATATTATATAGTAATGTACAAAATATATTCATCGAGGAAGGATTAGTAATATATATAACTAAATACTACAAAGGGTATTAAAGCAGTGGTAATATTAAGATTATCTATTGATATTTGCCATAAGAAGTAAGTAAGTTGGTAATGTATTATTTATAGTTAATTTTAAAGAGTTAAGATGTATTATAGTTTGAAATTATAAGTAAGATAAAATCAAGCCTATTTTTATAAGGAGATAGCTAGAAGAAAGAGTATTGATAATAGACAAGATTAAGAAGGAAAGTCAAGCAAGATAATGATAGTAAAAANGGAAGTAAACTAGCACAGTTCGATTTCCCTTGCCAAATGTGAGAAATCTAATATACACCAAAACCATAACAATAAAAGTAACCAAATAACAGTAAACTGTAAGGAATTAGACGATAGCCTAGAAAAAGACTAAAGAGATAACCATAAGCAAGAGGGAGATTCATAACCCTGGAGGTCAATCATTCAAGGGTATACTTACAGATAAACATCTGAACAAGTATATAAGGTTTTAAAGAAGACAAGTGTATAATATATAAGTATATTAAGGTATAATATCAATGTCAACCATTATATCATCATTGCTATGTTATATTAATATTGTAAAGAGGACTGGTTTGAAGTTGAAAAAGATTAGTTAGACGAAGGAGGTGAATAAGATAAAGATAACATCAAAGGAGACAATCTATGAGATTTGCAATCAGGCTATGACATGCATATAATAAGAATGATATATGCATATGAATTAATGGAGGTAGACAATTCTATCATTGGTTATCAAGAAAAGTTTCGACAAGTTAGTTATATATAGCATTGTTGGTTATGGTTTTCGTTTACTGAACAAGGAGTTAGCATGAGTAAACGGGTAAAATGTAAATGGCAATTATACAAGGAGGAGTTGTAAGTAGCTTAGTTAACTTGATAAAAGTGGTTGCAGAAGGTTAACATTTATGCTGAATTAGAGAAGATGTTTAGTAGTAAAGTTAGAAGAGTATAATGAGAAACATAACCTAGATCTAAGTAACCTTAAAGCCAGGAGAAAGCAAGGAAGACCTAAAAGGCTAGCAACTACCTTGTAGTGAAAGTGATTAATGTACTTCAGGTAATTTTTCACAAAGTATAGTACAAAACATAATTACAAAAAANGAAAACACCACAAGACAGCAGTCTGAATTCATCTAAAATACACTTAGCCGAAAATTTAGCACTAACCTAGCACCAACCAAGTAGGAGACTAGCTTCAGCCTTGTAAGGCAAGCAAAAAGAGAAACCGGATGCCTAAGCTCTAACCTTACGAAAGGTAAGCAAGAGAAGAGCAAGAGCTACGCCCTGCCATTATTGCCATCATCTCCATCATTACCTTCATTATCGGAAAGCTCTTCTACCTCAGGATGCTATCCTCTGATTAGCACTCACCTAGCAATAGCCATGCAAATAACTCACTACTCTATTATAATCTGTGCAAAGACCTTCCACTTCTTTAGAGAGACTTGCCACATCCTTAAACACCTTCTCCAATGAACGACCTAGCGACTCTAATGCTAGGATGCTTCTCTCTTTCTGCTCGGCTAACTCTTCTTGCTTGAGTTCTTGAAGACGTGAGGAAGGCATACTTTTAGAGTTCTTAATGAATTGAAGGCTTTTCAAAACAGCCACCTGTGCTACCTTAACATTATCCTAGCACCAGGTTAGCAAGAGCCTAGCACTAGCAATAACCATTACATCGAAACTTACGTCAGGAATGCCATTACACACAACAATAGCAGTACAGAGTGCTCTGCTTCACGCCTTTAACAAACCAGTTGGCTAGTAGGAGGTTAGCAAGTGACTAGCCATCAGTTCGTAAAAGCGAACAAAGAAGGAAGGATATACTTACCGGAAGACAAGCCTTATTGTTCTGCTTGCAGTATAAACATTTTGAAGATTAGCCTACAGAACATTAGCCAAGTAGTTGCATAACAGCAGCAAAGTAGCTATACAACAATAGTCATAACTTACTAGTATTATCTGCACACTATTGCAGAACACCAGCTTTCCACCTAAACAAGCTATAAAGACATCATTGACATGGTACTTCTTTATCAATAAGAACAAGAAGTTCAGCGTTTGCTGGTACTATTGCGAGAGCTTAGCAGGAAATTAGCAAGTGCTATAACTAAAGCTAAGCAAGAGTATAAGAAGAAAGAAGAGATATCCTAGAGCTAAGTAAAAGGTGCAAAGCAAGCTGAATTGGAGAATCAAGAAAGAGTATAGTAAAGAGCAAGCTATAGCTTAGCAAGAGACAATTCTGCTATGTAATTCTTTAAGCAAGGAAGTGATAGCTAAACGAAGGTAAAGGTGTTGTACAAAAGCACAAAACGAAAGTGAGGTAAGAAGGTGGAAAGCAAGCTGAATTGAAAAATCAAAGAAGAGTATAGCAGAGAGTGAGCTGTAGTTCAGCAGGAGACAATTTTGCTGTGTAATTCTTGGAGAAAAGAAGTGATAGCTAAATAAAGGTGAAGGTAGGAAAACAAGTTGAATTGAAAGATCAAGGAGGAGTATAGTAGAGAGTAAGTTGTAGCTTAGCAAAAGACAATTCTGCTTTGGGGATTTCGACAAATGAAAGTGAGGGGAAAAGAATTATAATAGAAAGAAGGACAACAAGAAAGCTACAGCCTAGCAAGAGCAGTGCTAGTAAAAAGCCATAAGAACACAGTAGATCTCTTCAAAAAGAAAGGTAGTACTAACGATCGTCAGTTAATGCTTGAAAAAAGAAGTAGAATCGAAGGAGAGAACACCTACTTAAATGGACGTATGCAGTGGCCTGAAGCTCGGAGAATATTGCTATTGAGGCTTTTCTCAATAGATATATTTAGCATAATGAAGCTGCGTTAAAAGAGTAAGAGTAGTAGCATCCTCGTTACAAGGCTTGGTGATTGTTCGCGGCTACTTAGCTGCGAACAAGTTATAGTCTAGAAAGGAAGTTTACAGTAAAAGCAAGATATTCGACTGTTAGCCCCATTGTAGCTTGCAGCGTTAAATTGAAAGAACAAAGAAAGATCTCCAGAGCCTAGCAGAAGGTTTGCTAGAGCTTCACTGTGAGGTCGATACTGAGAGATGTTTTGTGTTTGCTGAAATGATAAACATGCCAAAGCGCTAAGGCCAGGAGTGCTAAGTTTAGCACTCTTTGTCTGGAGTCTAATTGTGGAATAGGAGAGTACTACGTTCCGTCGCCGCATCTTAGCGGGTAGTACAACTGTAACTCCTGAGGACAGGAGCTTGGAAGGGAGGAGATATTATCAGGGCCTCAGTACACTAATCACGTGAAGGGAGGAAAAGGATAGTAGTCTGAGTCCTAGCCGCTCCTTAGCTGCTGACTCCCGTCTATAAAGAGAAAAGTTTCCCCTTCTCTTTGACAGGAGTCAAAGATCAATCTTGTACTTTTAAGAGAATACCAAGTTTTAAAGCGAATCTACACCTAACCAACTGCTATCACACTACTAGTCTCCTATTATGTTTCAGCCTCCTAGTCTCTCTTCACTCTATGTACAGACAACCCTGACAAAGAGTTAAAGAATAAAGAAAGTAAAAGTAAAAGAGATAAATAAATAAAGATAAAAGTAAAAGTTAAGAAGTAAAGAAAGTAAAAAAGACTAAATAAATAAGGATTAAAGTAAAAGTCAAAGAGGTAAGACAAGTAGAAAGTTAATATTAAAGTATAGTTATTATAAGTTTATAAATTTTTAAATAATCAATGTTAGAAGTGGATAAAGAAAGTCAAGTTATAAATGAAGGAAAAGGATAAACAAATGAAAATGTAAGGAAGGTATACAAAGTTTTAAGGAAGAACATTAAGATTTAAAAGAAAATCAATAATTATAAACAAGGTTAAAAGTGAATAATATAACCAAGGTTAGAGGTAAGTAATATAGTCAAGGTTGGAGGTAAGTAATATGACTAAGGTTAGAGGTGAGTAATATGGCTAAGGTTAGAAGTACATGAAATGGCCAAAGTTAAAGGTAAGTAATATGGTTAAGGTTAAAGGTGAGTAAAATGGTTAATGGCTTATCCGCCAGAGTATAACCTCACCCGGCCTATGCCCTAGAGTTTAACCTTACCTGCTAACTGGTTTTAGCTGGCCTTGCCTTAAGACCCCGATTGTTAAGACGGATAACTCGACCGCAACAGGAGCTGATATGAAATAGCTAGTGTCGCGTTCGTCGAGAATTGGCCAGCCTATCGCGGGATCCAATTTATATGGTTGTGCGACGTTAGGTCGCAGAGTTATTCAAGTGCAAAGTGTAAAAAAGCTGATTTCTAGCCTTCTAAGTTAATTTCCACCATCGATTCGCATCCAAACTTAATAAAAATTAATGCACGTGTAGAGCAAGGAATTAGCTTTCTAATGATACCATTCTCATATTTGTACGATAAATCATAGTAGATTTGTTCAATTTTAAAGTTCGTAACTCATAAAATTGAAAAGTTATCAGAACATTAGAGTATTGCCTTACTTTTAACTGGAGTTTTGCCTTATTCTAACCGAATTAAGTATAGCTTACTCTTGTTACACCTTGAATTTCAAGTTTATGTATTTCAACTTGTTAAGAAAAGAGAATATTCTAATGTTTAATTTTAACTACTTAAACCAAGAACAAAAGAAAGTATTTTTAGTAGATAAAATAAAGTAAAATTTTTCTAATTTTAATAAGATAATATTTATGTAATAATTAATTAAAATCTAATGTAAAATTTTAAAATTTAAATAAATTCCATTTAAAAAAAAATCCCTTTTTCTTTAATTAAACAAGTATTTGATAATTGATGATAATTTTTAGTCTTATAAATTATTAATTATTAATTATCCTTGATTTTATATATTTTCTTTAATTATTATTACTAAAACTGAAATCTTATAAGATAATTGAATGTAATATGTGTTGAAAAGAGCAAACTTTTCTGATCTGAACAATATATAAATTGTATTATTTAAATAAAGTTGTATTAAGAAACTTTTTTTTATATTTTTAAATAAATTATAATTTTTTAACAATAACCAGTTTGGCTTAATGGTAACAATCTAGGTTCAAGTCCTAGTAAGGCTTAATGACTTACTCTTGATAACTACTTCAGTTGGTCATCAATAGTAAGTCATAAACCTGGTCTTATAGTATAATTGGTCAATACTCTACTTTGTAATTTTTTGTATATATATTTTTTTAAATTAAACTTTATAAATATTTTTAAAGATTTTAATATTATTTATATTATTATAAGTAATTTTTGATTTTTATAAATAAAATAAATAACATTTATGATTTTAAATACTTAAATCTAATTTATTTAATATATTTAAATCAAGTTCCATAAATATTTCTAAAGCTTTAATAACATCCATGTTATTATAAGTAATTTTTNGTACTTATAAATCGACAAAAAGCTTCTTCATCCTCTAATACTTGTATATTAACCTTTTGTAAGCATTTTAAGCTTAACTTATCATATATAATTAAAGGTCTAATTAATAAACAAGATTCTAGTAATAAATCTTGATATTTACACTTAGTCAAGTGAATATCTCGATTATTACAGATTTTAGAAGGTAAATAACACTGAAAACAACAACTCCCTTCTTGAAAAAGCCGATTTTTACGAATATATTCCTTATTCTTCTTAAAATAAGTAGAAAATTCCGAAAATTCCGATTTATCAGGACAATTATATAAATTATGGCCAATACCAAATTCTAGATTTCTGGTAAATACGCAAAATAAGCCATAAGTTACTAAAAATCTCTAATTTATCTATTATAGCCTGAAAATTCCGAGTAATTTGAATTTCCTCCTGTAAATTGAGATCTTGACTTAATTTTAGTATAGAATTATTATTCTGACAATAACCACACTTAATTAATGGCTCTATGCAATTATTCAAGGTCTTGTTATTAAAATAATTCTCTAAAATAGTCTTACAACAAGATTTAATGGTTAAAAACTCTAATAACTTGTTATAATCAAACTCTTGAAAATCTTCAATGGTTTTAATGGGTAAATTTAATAATTCTGGCTTAAAAGCCTTATTATTAGCTTTAAAATTAGTAATAATATAACTAATACTTGATTTGCCATCTCTTCCAATTCGACCAATTCCCTGATCTAGGCTTATTAAGCCTTTAATCTTATATAGGTGAATTGAGAATCGAATATAGGGTATATCTAAGCTTACTTCTAAAGCTGAAGTGCCAATTAAAGCTTTAATATCTGGATTTTCTATAAAATCCTTTAAAATCTCGGATTTATCATCTTTATCCTTAATACTATAATAACCAGGGATTTTTAAGTATTTACTTAAATAATCTACACTATTATATGTAGAGGTAAATATAATTACCTTTTCTTTAGATTTTAAGTTAGGATAAATCTTTGTATTTAATAAATCCATGATAATATCGATTTCAGATTTATTATAAGTAGATTTATCAATAATATTGTAAGAAATATTATTTCGTGTAGTTGAGCCTTGAATTACTTGATTGTGTGATATTTTAAAGTAATTCTCTAATAATTCTAATAAAGAATTAGGTAAAGTAGCACTTAAAAATACAATCTGTGTTATATATTTAACAATTGTATTAATATACTTGAACATAGGCCTGAATTCTTTTTCAAGTAATAATAAGTGAACTTCATCTAAATATATAGTATAAGCCTTATTACTAGCTTGTAAATTCGTTAAATATGTGGTAAATTTAATATTTAACAGATCTTCATAGCTAAGAAAAACTAGATTTKAATAAAATTAGACTATAAATATATTTATTTAAACATTATATACTTAATATAAACATATTATTATATAATTATAAACTTGTAAAAGAAATAACTTGTTATTTAATTATTAACTATTCAAACTTAAAACAAACAAGNAAAAAGCCTTAAAATAAAGGTTTATATAATAAGAAATTTAAAAAAGATATTAAGAAGTTGTTAAGGATATAAATAAATTATTAATTAAGTGTTAATTATAAGAAGGTTACAAGAGTATAAATTAGTAGTATAATTAGGAATCTAAGAATAGAACAAGATAATAATAAAGTAATAATGTCTTAAAGAATTAAGTTATTAACTATTAACTTAATAGCATAGTAAAACTCTTCTTAACTAAGCTAGTAAGCCAAGTACTAGACAAGAGGATAGTAAAGATAAGGTAAGGCAATTACACTTAAGTAGATAAAGAGTAACATGAAGGTTTTCACCTAGTTAAGGAGTTAGCATAATTTCTTGTATGACAATATAATTATCCTACATACCCTTAAGGTAGCCTCATAGCCTACAGTATAAGAATAATAATAATAATATATACTTATTTATATATCTTTTATAAACGACTTATATATTATCATTAAATCTATACTGAATAAGAAAGTATAATATTAACTTTGATTATAGTTAAAAACTCTAAGAAAATAAGACTTGAAAATGTACAATTACTTATTAACAAGCTTTAAAAGCTTTAATATAACTTTTAACTAGCTTATAAAATAATTAATATTCTTTATNAAAAAATTGATTATTACTTATTAGAAATCTTTAACATGTAAATATATTATTTTAAACTTATTAAAAGACTTAAAACAACTTATCAACAAACTTTACTTATTTATTATATTATACNAAAAAAGAAAAAGAATAAGAATATTATAGTAAAACTTACTTTATAAACTATTATTATTATATTAATTGTAAAGTAAATTAATGATATTACTTGTAAAGCTTTAAATATATTACTTTATATCTTTAAACACAAAAAAAGGTGTTTTATATGCAAAAAAGAAGGTTATTAATTGTAGAAATACTTATAAAAGAAGTNAAAATATTNAAAAAAGCATGTTTTAAAACCAAATACACAAACTAATTCAATTTTAACATTTGTGATTCTGAATAATACTTTAAAAAGCGATTTTAACAATATATTATCAATTGTAAAGGTAATAAATTTAAGAAGGAATTAAACTTTACTTTTAAAACCTTTTTTGTTAATAATGTTAATAACAACTTTAATTTAAAACCTTAAAAGCTAGAACAAGTTGATTTTATATTTTTCATTTTATACAAAAGTATTCTAGTAGATTTAACTATTCTAATCGTTATAAAACTAGTTAATAATGCTTTCTTATACTAATTAACAGTTAAAGTGTTAACAATTAAAACTTACCTTTAAGATATTAACTTAAAAACTTTTATAACAATTATAATAGAAGTATTTAATATAATAAACTTAATAAAGTATGATTTAAAGTAATTTCACAGAATTATAATTAATATAAAAGTTATAATAAACTTTACAATTAATTATAGCTAATTTAAAGTTTTACAGTAAACAGATTAATCTATAATACTTAATATTACTATTAAAAGTATAGTAAAAGTACAATTTAGAATTAAGAGTATAATTTTGATAAGCTTTATACTAGTAAATACACTAATTAAGCAAATTGAATTTTATATAATTATGTTAACTATACCTAATTAAGCAAATTGAATTTTATATAATTATGTTAACTATACTCTTCTTATTGTGTTTAACAAATATAGATTGATTAAGTATATACTTTAATAACTTTATANAATTAATTAATTAGTTAACTATTATCAGGTTTTACCTAACAAGTTGATTGGTGTAGGCCTGAGGCTTGGTACACAGAAGGTGTACATAGAGAACCTAACAATCAGAGGTTATGTGATAAAGTCCTAGGATCCCTAAGGGACTCCAGAGGACTCTAAGGACTCTAAACAGTCTAGTTGGATTTCATTATTTATATAAGTACACTGAAGAAACATAAGAGTAAACTTCTTGTGTTCAACTTAAATATATTATTATATCTTACCTTTGACTTAATAACCTACTTGTGTGTTATACATTTCCACTGTCCCTAAACATCTACCTTACCTTTGTTATCCAGTGACCTGGATAGTGTAGTTTTGTAACATTTTGAATATTACTTATCTTGATAAATTAGGATTTGAAAACAAACATACTAATAGATAACAATAACAAACAACAACCTGAAGAAGGTTCTGAAGAAGGCTCTGAAGAAGAATCTGAAGAGGGATCTGAAGAAATATCTAAGGAAAGTTCAGAAGATAGCTTTAAGGAAGACCAAGGTAAGAATCAAACTATCAAGGAAACTAACATCCAAGAAGAAGTGTTAAAAGAAGTTGTTATATTATCAAAGCAAACTACTAAGTTAACAGAAGGATTAACTATTAAGGAATTGTCAAGAGTTACAAGAAAGAAGCTAATACCTTCATTATCAAAACCTAACTTAGAACTAGTTCAAGTACTAAGAACTCCAAGTCTAAACTTTGACTTAGACTTTGAATTAGAAAGTAACATTAAGCAAGCTTTAATGATGACCTTTAAAGAAGTCAAAATCACTAAGCTAGATCTGTTCTATAAGGACAAAAAGAAGTTGAAAGCATATCTTACTCAGATAAGAACTTATTTAGTGTTGAATGATTATCTACTACTTAAAGATATGTATAAGGTTTTATAAGCATCTACATACTTAAGAGGAGTAGCTGAAACTTGGTTTTAACCCTTTAAGGATAAATGGTTTACTACAAACAAAGGAACAACGAACTAAGGAGTAAGAAACATCTTTAAGAGTTAGGAAACCTACATAAGGGAACTTAAACGCTTGTATAAGGATGTTGACGNAAAAAAGGAATGTTAAAAGATAATTAACTTACTTTAGACAAACCAAAAGCCTTAGTAAATACATAATGCTTTATTGTTAGTATACAATATTAGTTAACTAAGGAAAGGAAGTATATATACACTAGTATAAAACTAGTTTAAAGGACTTTATCAAAGATGAATTATATTATTAACCTATAGTCATTACATTCAACACTCTTGTGAATCTGTTAATCAAGATCAGGAATGAACAATATGAAATGATCTTGGACAAGAAGAGTAGATCTTATTTCAACAGAAGAAAGCTTGATAATAAGAAAGATCAAGGAGACTTTATAAAGTTAAATGCTATAAGGAAAGGAAAAACCTTAAAAGGAAAAGGAAGGAAGCACTTTGAAGGAAAGAATAAGAAAAGAAATTCCTTTAGAATCTCCTTTAAAGAACTTGATAAAAGAAGAAAGAACAAGTTATGCTTCAAGTGTAGAATGTCCAAATACATAATGAATATTTATAAGAAAGACAACAAGGTAAGTATGTCAGTTAAAGTTAGAGTTATAAGAATTCTAAAGATTATGGATATCTTGTTAAAATTATCAGAAGAGAAAAGCTTGAATAAGGAAAAGAATTCCTCAGAAGAAGAAGAAGATCTCCAGGACTTAATAACTATGCTATATCATGTTATTAAGACTAATGTAGACAAGATAACAATAACAAGAATCCTTAAGATAAATTCTATACTTATAAAAAGAACTCAACATATAAGACACCCTCAAGATAACAACCAGAACAAAGGTTAAGGCAGATGAAGATCAATTCCTAGAGTTAGTAGAATTTAAATGATTATGTTATTAGACTTCAAAATTATACTAATAGAATAATATCCTGTTTTTAAGGAATTATTAGTCTTAAAATATTATCTCATAATTAGCATAAGAAGGTTAAGAGGATAGGAAATCTTAGATAGAAGCTAACTTTTTAAAATTGTATAATAAGAAGAAGTAATTATTAAAGTATATAAACTTAATATTGAAGATTTTACTCTTATCTATAAGACTAATCTCCAGAGTATCATTATAAAAAAGAGATTGTACAAGTTTTTCTTATTAATGAAAAGAACTTAAATCCAAGATGATTTTAATTAGATGTTTAAGGATACTTAGATGATAATTGAAGAAGGACTAAGTTATGTTATATAAAGAAAATACAATGTACAACATAAAGGACTTCTAATGATAACTTACTAGTAAGACTGTTTAAAAGTAAAAACATAATACAAAGAAATTTAAGGTTTAAGAAAATTAGTAGAATAATTACTTAAAGCTGAACAGTATTATACTTAACAAAAACAAAGGAAACCAATGAAGATTATTGTTAAACTAGCTAACTAAAATATNAAAAGCATTACTTACAGTTAATAAATTAAAAGAAGATTTATTACCTTTAGAAGTATTCATTATATTACCAAGAGAAGACAAATTACTATAAAGAATTGATTAACAATTTAACTAAGAAGTAATAGTGTACTCTTTGAATTCTAGAGGAAAGATTTTTATAATAAGTAATATTTCTATTATTAAGATAAAGGAACACCTTAAAAATAAAATGGCAAAATAAATACAAGATACACAAGTATTCATGAACAATAAAAGCTTAGATAAACCTAGACTAAGAAACCTTATTAAGAGAAGAACAGTACTCTTTGAGGAATTAGAAGAAAACGTTGAAGACCTGGAAATTAACAATGATATATTAGTTAACAATGTTAGAAACATTAATCTTTATTCTATAAACAATGAAAGTTCATTATATATTGACATAATACTATACAAAAAGCTAATAAGGGCTTTGATTGATTCAAGAGCTAAAAGAAACTTTATTAGTGAATAAGTTATAAAGCAACTTAGACTTAATACAAGAGTTAAGGACAATAGCTACTTGATATTGTTAATGAACAGTATTAAAGTTCAGAAGTATATCAATGTTCAAACTCAGGACTTAAATATAAAGTATAACAAAAGTTAA